>JAWZYV010011648.1:0-261462 GCA_038373885.1 Cheiracanthium punctorium
GAAGTTATTTAATATATTTTTAAAGGTATTGGTCTCTTAATATGTAAAATATTTTTGTTTGTTTTCCTATATTTTACTATAAGCTTACTGAAAAAAAGTCTAGAAGAATTTAGAAAAGAAGCTGCAACACATTATAAGCATTTACTAATAGAAAAAATCTAAAGTACTAATTTCCGAATTTCAAATCTAATTATTTTCATAAACTCAACTAGTTTCTCAAAAAAAAGGAGAAAACTTGGGGGCAATAAATGTCTCATAAATAAAAAATAAAAACGAAATCCTTCCAGCAGATTTCTTTTATCAAATTATTTATTCAGGAAGAATTATTTATGTCAGAGAAAGTTCTATGCTCTTCGCAGTAAAACCCACAAAAAATGTTCCTTGATAAATCTGTAAAACTTGTCAACCGCGAAATCCATTTGAGAAATTAACAAGCCTACAAACTCTTTTCAGCAATTAAATATTAAAGGTTAAGCTCCGTTAGCTAAAAAAGTAAAAGAAAGATAAGTGAAATGAATTTTTTTTCTTCTGATTTTAACTTAATCTTTTGAAAGTTTTTTATCTATTTGTTTAATCTCCAGGAAAATAGCTGGGTGATACTTTTTATTTATTTGTTACTTTTTTGTGTCATATTTTTTTAGATTAATGTGTCAACGAGCAGTCAGGTAGACACGCACATTTAAACATTTTAATGAATGGTTACTTGGAAATTAAGTACATATGATAAATATTGGCATACAAAATTAAATTGTATGCTAAAAATATTTTCAAAATGGGGTTTCCATAGTTCAATGCATAATTTAGAATATACCTGATACATTTATTTGACAATTAGTACTACAATTTTATTAGCAAGCTACAATTTCAGCTGAACAGTAAAATTTAATAATGGTTATAAGCATACAACAAACAACATATGTTTAATATTTAATCACAACTTTTTGTGATTAAATATTAAACATAAGAAGAAAGAATTAAAAAAAATGGTATTGTCTTTCTTTCCATTGAAATATTTGATTGTTAAATATATATGTATAAAGATTGCTATATATACTTAAAATCATATTGTCAGTACTTTTTATTTACTTTTTTATTTATTCGTTAGTTTTTCTCGCAAAGCTTGGCGAAAACATATCAATGTGACATCTAGCTTTCAAACTCTTTGCGCTTAGTTTAAAAGGAATATGCTTGTAAATTAAATATGAATGATAAGCATAAATTCGCAAAAGATATTACATTTTTAAACATAAAATAATGATTTTAGTGCTTAATGTCATTGTTTAATACACCAATAATCGTATGAATTTAAAATGCTGTAAGTGCGTTTCTGGGAATAATTTCTGAAGTATTAAACAAATTTCTGCTTATAATCTGCACATTTGGCCGAGGAATAAATGCAGTACTATTTCCTACAACAGCAAAAAATAAAATGTTGAATGCATGAGTTATAAAACACTTTTAATACGATCTTATTGCCACATTACATTCATTTTAAAAACTACCTTAAGATAAAAGTCTGAGTTATTTTATTTGTTCCTGCCAATCATCTACAAATCCTGCCTACACTCTTTTTGAAGAATAGCATTATTTTACAACCAGCACTGATATTCAGAAGTGTTCCTAATTAAAGCTTCCCTATTGAGAGAAGTGTTGTAGCAAAAGCTAGTGAACAAAATGAAACCAAATTTTCAGGAAATATTCAAAATGATATGGAAGAAAATTTATTGTGAAACAAAACTTTAAAAAACAGTACTATAAGGCGTTTCACAATGTTTTAATATAATCATAACAGACAAATACAGGAAATATATACACCAACCCTATTACCTAAATTTCTACTAAGTTTGACCAGGGCTAGTTGGCTACAAGGGTAAATAATAGGGTGGAGCGAAAAAAGCAAATTGATATTTTCGAGTCACTATAGTGCGGAAAAGTTTTGCGATTGGTGAATACAAGATTGGTGCGATTGGTGAATACAAGAAAAACAAAAAAAAAAAATTATTCAAATCGGACTTTATCTTCCGATCGCGCAAACCGTCTAAAAATTGAAAAAAAAAAAATTGAAATTTTCCGATTTTTTCTTAATTTTTTAAACAAATTTATTATATATATTTTTTATTGCTATATGTAAAAATACTGACATATTGTACTGTTTAATAGTAATAATGAAAAATGACTGCTTTTAGGGAATATCTTCCGATGGCGCAAGCTCAATAAAAATAGGGAAAAACTCAACTTTGAGTGATTTTGATGTATTAAGAAACTAATCCTCTTAGGTCAGTTTGCGTTACAATGTTAACATTTTCATATAAAGTGTGCAACTCTTTGCTTATTTAGATACTTGTTGATATTTAAGCTACCTAGAACTCCCACGGGTAGGTGGTTGAACTTAGAGTTCCACCCACACTCTTCCCTCCATCCAACCAATGAGAGTGTTTGCATTTACATTACTTAAATCTATAGTTCGTTATTTCATCTGTTTAAGTCTGACTTTTAGACTCGACTTTGTACTGCGATTTTGTGTCAAATTCCTGTATCACGGATCTTAATTTCAGTGTGGCCCTGATGAATCCATCTCTTGATTGGGACCCACATACCTTGAGCGATGCTTCCGTTACCAATTTAACACACCGCTCGACAGCTTGCGTGTGGAAGGGAAATTTTTTAACATCCCAGTCTGGGATATCACCTGATTGTATAAAGGAATGCATTTCTTCATTGGTTATTCTCCGAAGAAAACGTGGAGATGATCATTTTGCTGCATTCCAATCAATTACTTCTGTATAGTCTGCCCCATCGAAGTTTAAAGTAGGTGTGATAAAGTTTCTGATACCTTTACCTTTACCTTCTGATACCTTTACAGTCTGCCTGGCTTTTAACACTCTTTTTAGGCCTAGCTCTCTTATGTGCCTTCTCTTATCAAAGATCATTGCCAAGAGTAGGTTTTCTGGATGAGCACAAAACGAGTTTCGTTCGATTATACTGAATACCACTTTCTTCAGGTCGTCAGGCAAGCATCGAGATGTTAAAAGATGGCGAAAAGGTAACTCAATAAAATGCAACAAACAAAAAGCCCACTGGAGTGATCGTCCGAGATGTACTTCCAGCTGTCTGATAGTACCACCTTTCCATCCAGTATTGGTATTTGTACCATCACAGCCTACCAAATCTAAGTATTCTAGTGAAACCCCTTGTTGAGTAATACACGATACTATTAAAGCTGCAATATCCTTAGCAGATCCCGAGTTTGGAGACACATGACCCAAATAAACTGAGCCAGGTGCTTTTATGATAGAATAGTGTTCTTCTTTATTAGTTCGACGATACTGCTTCGATCCGATTCTTTGTATAACTAAGGTATCATCTTTTCTTCCGTCAAAATATATGCTATGTAGTTCATCTGAATCTAGATGACTTTCCTGTAAATATTTTCTAGTACGGCTCCTTTCCCTTCTAATTTTGTGTCGGTCAATGACTTGAGAAGCGTCTGTTTCAGTTATTACACCGATATCATCCAGCACACTCGAAGCTATAGCAGCAGCTGCACGGTCAAATGCCCCCGTAGCGAGCACAATGTAAAGATGTAGATTGTAACTTCACCCTCATCTGCCGTGGGAATTTTTTCTTCTTAGAGCTGCTAGGCTTGTAATGGTCGTCATCAAATTCTACATTGGCATTAAAACTCTATTGTATTTCATCCAAATCCCCAGGCTCTTTCATTTCACCTTCAACAGGCTTGGAAGGCTGCCTTTTTAATGTATAGTTTCGTCTTCCAAATCTAGCACTCAGTTTTTTCGTCTCCTTTTGATCTATATTACTGATTTTTCCTATTCCGTACTTTCTCTGGAGGTAGATGGATTTATGCCCCTATTATGACTATTATTTATTATATTTTGTTTGGTTTGGGTGAATTACTAAACCTTTCTGCCCTCAAAATCACTCAAAAGTTGAAATTTTCCCTATTTTTATTGAGCTTGCACAATCGGAAGATATTCCCTAGACACAGTCATTTTTCATCATTTTTATTAAACAGTACAATCTGTCAATATTTTTACATATAGCGATAAAAAATATATATAATCATTTTTTTTAATTCAGAAAAAATCGGAAATTTTCAATTTTTTTTAGTATTTAGACGGTTTGCGCGATCGGAAGATAAAGTCCGATTTGAATTTTTTTTTTTTTTTTGTCTTTCTTGTATTCACTAATCGCAACTTTTCCGCACTATAGCGACTCGAAAATATCAATTTGACTTTATTCGCTCCATCCTAGTAAATAAGCGCATCACTGGAGTAGTCAGGGAGAGTGATATCCTGGTATATACCCTAAAAATTTTCGGATTAGGTAGCATAAAAATCGCTCCATAACTCCAATTATTTAGTGATAGCTCAGTCATAAATTTCGTTTATTTACTCCGTGATTCTTTCATATCCCCAACTCCGATATAGTTTCTTGGTTACCCCCCCCCCTGAAAGCAGTCATCATAATTTGCCTGTTTGCGGATAATTTGTGCAACCAGGCACATAATAAACGTCTTCCTTTTTCAAACACTGTTGCAGTTTTCCAGAGTTACTCACGCATACTGGATGTTGACAAAGGTTTTCCTTTTTATTTTTTTTTTCCATTGGATTTTTCTAATTGCCAATACTCATCTCAATAATTGCAATTAAATTTATGAATCTTTTTATAGTGTATGGTTAACTCTGTCTTCACCATACGTGATTTACGTCGATTGTTTACGTTTAGACGTTCTCTTTTGTGAAAAAATGTAGTATGGGGCTATGGCTCAATGAATACGGGGAAACTTGATTAGGTGTGCAAAATAACCCCGTTAGATTGTTTCAAATTAATATATATTTTTTTTTTTTGCTATTTTATCCCGTTTTACGGATTAACTAACCCCGGGATGGATTAACTAACTTTCCCCGTTTTACGGATTATGCTCCGCCGCTCTTCCGTGTCGGTTTCCTGGTCAAACATTTGATGGGCCATGTTTGCTCCGTTAGACCATCTTACGTGAGCACTATCACTGCTAGCCGTAAAAAAAAAGTGATTAAATGGTCAGAACGCGGAAAAATTGCAGACACTTTGCATCGATCCATTTAACTACCAACGACATGGGGGTTCATCAGAAAACATCTTTTGCTGTGTGACGCCAGATGGGCGATTCGATTGACCGCCATTTTGTTGGTAGATAAATGGATCTTTGGGTACAGCTGCACTTTTTCAGTGTTGGACAGTCTATTCAGCTGATCTTCTATATTGATGTGGAAATTTTTGTGATTGAAAGGGTAGTTGTAGCTAGAAAGTAGAAAACTTTAGACACTTGACTTGAGGCTTAGACCTTAAACAAGTCTAAACCTCACGAGTGAGCAGTGTCTATTGGGAAGTTTTAGTAAAATATCTGCCGGTGAATTAACCATCAAATTGCATCCTATGTGTCCCGATATCAAAGACTAACGGTAAGAAAAAAAATCCTCCACAATTTAAAATACATTAGACTGACACTTTTTGCTGGAACGTTTGCACCGGCAATTAGGAACTGTTAAGAAATCTAGTAGAAGGAATAGTGAACATTTGCTCTGCTAAAGACATGGAAGAAAACGCAAGTTGTTTATTGAATTTAATTGTACTTATAAAAGTATATCGTTTAGGAAACACCTCTTTTGCAATGATTTAAAGTATTTTTTTTTGTTCAAATCTTAGATTATATGCTTAAAATCCACTTCTTATACCGGCATCAAGATTCGAATAAATTATAAATATCTCCCTCTCACATATCTCATATTCCCGAAAATATCGGGATTCAAATAGGTCCATACGAATTGCTTTTCTCTTAAAAGATAGCGTTGCAGTTGGGATTTTCTCATCATTTCGATATCTTAAATTACAGCGAGTGCAAGATTTCTAGCGTCTCCAGGAACTTGATACAGCACGGAAGCAGTATTTTCAGAATTCGTTCGAAACGAAAGTGGGCTGGCGAAAAAAAAAAATGTATTCCGATATTTTAGATGATTCTATATTTTCCTTGGGTATTTTATATGAAAAGAATCTCTACTGTGAAGTTATAGGTCAAGGTTTTCAGTCTTCAGGATATAATCGGATAAAATGGGTTGAAAATAGTCATTTTTTTAATTCATTGGTTATTTTTGTTATTAAAAATGTTAAACATGCAATTTTATGCGGTGAATTCGTCCCCTAACCTTCCTGTAAAGATCTTATATAACTATATTGATTTTAGATGTATAAATTTTAAACTACTGTTTTCGGATTTTTCGTTAAAAGTGGGGTAAAATGGATATTGTATAAATAATAATAATGAACTTCATCAAATTTTATTTATATCCTATCAGGATTTACAAAGTATCCAAATTAACAATGGCCGGGGCTGTTAGTTTTAGGCTCTAGATAAACATTGTATGAGAGGCGTTGCTTTTTGATTAAAATATGAATAGTTCAATTAGAAATGATTTTGACTTGGATTTTCATACATTAGTTGGCAGCACTTATACTGATCCTAAAGTTTATGAGAATTTGGAAACATAATATGAATAAAGCCTAACTTTCTATCCATTTGTTATTTATAATATTTACGTTTGTCCACCATACCAAAACATTAAAAAACTATTTTTTTAATTATTAGTTTTATTCTGATAATCCGCTGCAAAGAACTTTTCTAAATTAAATGTGATAATAGAAATTGTAGTAATGTATTAATTTCTAAAAGGTTTTTTTTTCTTTGAGACAAGAAAAGAACATGAATTCATTAAGCAGACAGAAGCTAATATTTTGTTTCAAATTGCAATTAATAATTTATCTAATGAATATATATCTTGCTAACAAACATATGAAGCTATAGGCTAAAAAATAAATATGATTTAGAACAATTTATTTATATTTTTGATTAAAAATAATACCTGTCCATTTTTCTCACTGTTAATTTTTTCTCACTATATCCTATTTTACAAATTTTATTACATAATAGCAGTTTTTAAAAGACTGAACGCATTAGATGCACAGATGCGAAAAACAGATGCATTTTCACCTTTAAGATAGATTTATTTATATAGATATATAAATAAAGTAAACATGAACTAGGTGATTATATATTTAGACCAGTGATTTAGGGATTTCCACACGCAATTCTCATCAGTTGGGGATAGATATATGGAAAGAGTTTAATCCTAGGATGTGAACAGAAGTTATATAGGGAAGGTTAAGAGTCTAGGCAATTAAGATTTTTCTTGTGAAAATATAATAATCAAACGCTTTTGACGGAAATTCTTGGTATCCGTATTTTGCCTATACTACTACCTATACCTTACCAACTTTTTTTATCGGCATTTAAACACAACTGTTCAAACCTCTCAAAATATAACAATTACAAAATTAGCATAATTTGCTAAAAATTTTTAACTTGCTTCGTGAAAGATGGAAAAAGAAAAAAAAGAGAGGTATTTTATCTATTTTTCTGTTTTTGTTTTAAGAGTGAAATGCAATTTTTCTTTTATTTTATGACGAAGAAAAAAAAATTAAAAAAGGGATTCGGTGCTGTATCGAACCCACAAGATTTGCGTTAAAAAAGGTTGTACCACCAAGGAATGAAACTCGTTTACTTTTGATTACCGGACGGGACATTAGCCAACCAATCCACGAATAATTATTTGGTCCACAAGGATCCAAGGTTTGCGCATGCTCAATGCGTCAACTTTGTACTACGAGCTTTAATATATATCAAATGTATACATATATCATTAAATATATCAGTCATTAATTGCAGATTTAACTTACTTTTATTTTAATGTCATTTTTTATGACTACGTTTTTTTAACCCTATCATTTATTTTTAAACTGAAAAATTACTCGCAGTTTTAAAACATGCGGTCTGATTTGCATGATAGCTCAAGTTTTATATGCGCTTTTCATATATTGTAACGCATGTCTTTTTATAGTTTTTATTTAAGGATAATATGCAAGAAATCTGGCAAAAGAAATAAGGTGGACAGATTTAATGTCCTTGCCTTACAAGAAAACTAAATGCAATAGAATTTGCGCGTCCTGTAAACTAAGTACCTTTCCATTAAAATGAATACCAGGGAATTTGAACTTGAAATAAAGAACTTATCATATATATATATATATATATATACAGGCCCGGCCAGGGTGTCTGGCTGTCTGCAGACGGGTGGGCCCCCGCCCTCGACGGGCCCTCCCTGCTGAGGACTAGCCCCCAAACAGAAAAAAGAAAGAAAATAAAAAAAGTGCTATAGTAATAGCACTTGAATGAAGTTTGACAGATACAAAATTTTTTGCAATTGCGCCCCGAAGGCTTCAAAACACTTCATTTTAAATGTAGTTCTCAAAATGTTTTGAGAGAAGTTTCCCGAATGAACAAGGGATTAATTAATATGAATGGCGCATACTAATTAATAGATCAATGTTTTATTAATGAATTAATTATCAATCATAATTAATTAATAATAGCACCATAGCCCCCCCCATACCCCGAAAGTTAACACATCCAATTATTTATCGGCTGCACAATAATCACCCCCCCCCATTCTCTTGAGACGGGCAGGCCCCTCCCTCCCAGTCCGGGCCTGTATATATATATAAGCTACATAAATATAAAAACTATGTAAATTACAAACATACAAACTACAATACACTGCATTCCGTTATTCGTGACTAAATATTTTACGTTCAGTGAGACATTCAAAGGTCCATATCGGATACAATGCTGGGTACAGAAGGGGAATATCTTCCGCCGTATCTTTTTCAATATGGTTGCGAATAAGTTAAAGGCAAAAGATACACTTCATTTTTATGTTGGTTACTGGTTCAGAACCACAATATCATACAATTCTTTTGTTTGTCCTTCTAAAAGAGATATCAGTATTACGTCACTTTTTCAAGGAATAAGTTTATTAACAAACTTCATTTATAAACATAAAATGTGTTATAGTTAAAAACATGAACATCTTGAAAATGCATTGTAAACATACACACCAAATTTGATATTATTTGACATTAGTTGGAAAGAAGCAAGGAACTGATATTATTTGACATTAGTTGGAAAGAAGCAAGGAACTGATAGTATTTGATATTATTTGGAAAAAAGCAAGGTGTTGGATGCTACGAAGTACAACCATAAAAATGTACAAAAAAATATAAATGTTTCGGGTCTGTACTTAAAAAATATCACAATAAGAAAAAAATGAATAATATGTAAACGAATGCAAAATAATTGTTGAAAAGAACAATTAGTATTGGAAAACTTTTTAAAATCAATTTGTCTGTGTGTGTTTAGCAATATTTATTTCTTCGTTATTTTTCTCTTTATCGACAAAATTTTGAGTGATTCGTATCTGCTATATATTTATATGGGCGAAGATGTTATAAAACGGGGATACCAGCCCTTTAAAAAAAACATGTATTCCAGATATATCCCTATATCGGAAAGGGAATTGAACCATACTTGTCATATCGGATAACTTTCCTATCTGATTTATAGGGGAAAATTCGAAGCTGGAAAAGATATTTACATATTCAGAAGGTTAGAGAATTTCCATGTTTACATGGTACCTATTTGTCAAATGAGATTTTAGATCTGCCAATATTACTTGAATATGTAATCATTTTAATGCATCAAAGAGGCTGTACGATATACACTGCTGGCCATCGTAAATGCAACACCCTGAAGGAAGCATGCAAATAATATGAAATTTACAACATGCATTAGCTGAGGTGAGATATGCAAATGATTAGAATTTCAGCGCAGACGCACATCAAGCGCGCCTGTGGCGCCACCTCAAAGCGCTATTTAAGGCTTGGAGATTTCGACGGTTTCAAGTACAGCAATTGTGTTTTTCTTGCTTTTTTTTCAAAAAAACGATAAATTATGCCTCGTAGGAAACAACGATCATCTTTTGATCAAGTATCCGAGTTTGACAGAGGAAGGATAGTGGCATACCGAGATTGTGGGTTATCTTTCAGGGAAATCGGTCGTCGTATTGGACGAAACCAAACAACTGTGATGCGGATATGTGATCGTTGGGTGCAGGAGGGTACGACGGACAGACGTGATCGACCGCATCGACCTCAGTGCACCACGTCACGTGATGACAGGCAGATTGTACGCATGGCAGTGACGGACCGCTCAGTCACATCACGAACCATATCACAGCAGATTCAGTCTGTAACGCATCATCCAGTGTCTGCGCGTACCATTCGACGTCGTTTACAGCAGAATGGTCTGTCCGCAAGACGTCCGTTGCTTTGTCTACCTCTGACGCGGAACCACAGACGTCTCCGCCGCCAATGGTGCGATGAAAGAAGGATGTGCACGACAGAATGGAATGAAATTCTCTTTACTGACGAGTCACGCTTCTGTATGCAACACCACGACGGTCGGATTCGAGTCTGGAGACACCGTGGAGAGAGGATGCTGAACAGCTGCATTATGCACCGTCACACTGGTCCTGCACCGGGTATTATGGTATGGGGCGGTATCGGATATCTCTCTCGCACTCCTCTAGTACGCATTGCCGGTACTTTAACCAGCCAGCGCTACATCTCCGAGGTGTTGGAGCCAGTTGTCCTTTCTTACCTTCAGGGCTTGCCAACAGCCATATTTCAGCAGGATAATGCACGGCCACACGTGGCACGCATTGTCCAAGGGTTCTTCGTCAATCACCAGATTGAATTGCTTCCCTGGCCGGCGCGCTCTCCGGATCTTTCGCCGATAGAAAACATGTGGTCCATGGTTGCTCAACGACTGACCCAGAGTTCATCCCCAGCTGTCACACCAGATCAACTTTGGCAACGTGTGGAAGCTGCTTGGTCTGCTGTACCCCAAGAACACATTCAAAGTCTCTTTGAATCAATGCCGAGGCGTGTGGCAGCTGTGATCTCCAACAACGGCGGCTACTCTGGGTACTGATTTTGGCAGGAACCACGCTTCATAGAATGCTGTAAATTTAATCATTTGTTACTTGGTCAACATGTTATCTACACAATAAATTTTGTTGTGATATCTCTTGTTTTTCTTGGTGTTGCAATTTGGGTGGCCAGCAGTGTATAAATAGAAAGCTGTATAGTTTGATGAATTAATTCATCACTGCGTTGTTAATAGTTTTTGCTACTTCTAATACATGGAACGTCAGCAAAAATATACTCAAAATGTTTATTTGTTGTACTTCAGTGACTTAATTTTTACACTGAAGAAGACATAAATACTTATAAATTTATACGAATAAAATGTAAACGTTTCCTTTTTTTTATTCATTAAATTTAGATGCGATTTCAAAATAAATCTTCGTCTAAAAATACCAGCATAGATAGAAGTCTATGGGAAAAAAAATCTTCCTTATACAGTTTCTAATATCTTTGTTAAAATTTACATTTAGAAATTTTGTAACTAAGCCAGTCATCAATGAATAATTGTACGGTTAATTAAAAAAGAAATCCTTTTTGATCACTTCTTTGGAGATAATTTTAATAAAAATTTTTGTTCCATAACTTTTTTCTTGTATCACTGAAGTATTTTATTTTAATATTTCAGCTATACGATAATTTAAACAAGCAATAAAAAATATAATTTTTTTAACGTTTGAACAGTATTGTAGAAATTAGCAATCATGCAAAAGATCTATTTAAAAAGCTAAGAAAAAAACGATAAAAAATCATAGTTTTTCTTAAGTGGTTGGTTAAAAATAAGATATTCATGAAATATTCTTTGTTATATATAGGTATTGCGGCATTTAAAAAGTCCATTACATTTCATCTCATTTAAAACTATCTTCATGCGTTTTTATGCAAAAAAGTGAAATCGTTCTTACAACAAAAAGGCATTTTTATCCTACGACATAAAAATACTTATACTTTTTTACCTTAACTGTGGAAAAAAATCAGATACAAAATATATTTTACGAAACATTGTAAAGTGCTTTTTTTTAAATATAGTACAAGGATGAGTGAGAAGAATTTTTTTAAAGAAAAACTTTTCATAACTTTATTATTTTGACGGTCTGTTCCAATTTTTTTCAAATGTTATTCATTTTTAATCGAGATTCAGCTTTAAAATTTAACGCAGTTTTGGAATTTTGCTGAAATTCCAATATTGTGTTAGGCAGAGTCTGATTTTATATTTACTTTAAACTTAGGAGAACGATATTTACGTTTTATGTCTATATAATATGTATAGTGTGAATAACAATTAGTATACAAAAGAGATATCTGGTCTGTAGTTTCTAAATGTTGATATAGTTATTAAATTTTAATGTGAAGGTTGTATTCTAAAATTTCAATTATAAAAAAATTTGATGGAAAAAAGGTTTCCTATCAAATATTCCATAAGCAAGCTTCAGGGTTCTGCTTATTATACTAAAAGTTTCTCTAAAAATTCACAAATAAAAACTGCGTGAAAGTTTAAAATTACAGTAGTACGTATGTAAAAAGATTCATATGGTGTTCTCGTACATAACTTTCATTGTTTTATTTGTTTTTATTTCTTTTCAGTACGTACATTATGGAAGGATAGTCGCGTACAGTATTACATGGAGTCTCCAGGATTTTCTACAAAATTTTTATAGTCATTGGTGAGAGTATTAATTTCTTGTAGCAGATGTGTTTTAAATAAAGTAAAATTAAGTCATAGCATTTCACAGTCCTAAATTATAGTACTTTGTTGAAGTGGATGATGCCAAAGATCACAATATTTGTTATTCCTAATGGCAAAGGGGATACTAAAAGAAACAGCAACAGCAACAACAATAAATATTACAACAGAAATACAACAAACATAAATAAATAAATAAAATACCAAAAGTTACTAAAGTTATTGCCTTAACCCTTTAAATCCTGGAGTATATTTTCTACGAAAAAGTATTTGAGTGCAACATAAATTTCTTATTTTAGTTTTGTGAATACCTCATTATGTGTATCGAATAACGCACAACACAAAAGAAATATGAGAAATTATTATTTTTTATGCCTGATTAATTTCTTCAGGTTTCGTACGGGTCCTTAATTTGCTAAAATTTCAAATTTTTGAAAAGTTCTCCTACAATGTCGTACTATTTGAGATACTCGAGAGGGTTTCTTTTAGCATTTTATATTTTAAAAAAACAGAACCTTTTTTAAAATATCAGACCATTATACGAAAATATTTCAAAATTTCGAAATTTTAGCTAATCTAGGATCTGTACGAACCCTGTTATGAAAAATTAGGTTTTATGTATTAAATCGACTATAAAAATGTAAGCCATAAATCCTGAGAGGATGTAGATTAACTACACAAATGTGTGGGTCTGGGCTTAAAGGATTAAGAGCTCTCGTGCTAGCCAATACAATGTTGTCGCGAAGTTTCATGCAATGATGTGCGATTGCATTGCAATGTGACAAGTGCTTTATTCCTACGAGGGCTAATTTACCAATAGTGAGCCTATTGAACCAAATTTGTAAGTAAAAATCATTTGTTGTAGATGAAATTGATGTTTGCTGTTGTACGATCTCCCACCCCCGTATGTTTTCACTTATTCCGTCATTGGACTGACCCACGGTCAACTTTTTCAACCTCCGGGATTCGGGTGATGACTCAGAGCCCCCATTCAAGATACGACGAGTTGTACGATTCGTCTGAAAAGCTATTAGTGGTGGGGGGATTTTTGTCACGTGGATATTCAGCCATAAATCTCTATTTGTGGTGAAAGTAGTAGTGTCTTGGGTGAAGGGGTCAGATCGAATGTTTGACAATTTTTCGTTCGGCCGGTCTGAAACTGAAAAGGCGCCGCTTCAGAGAAGTTGCTAGTTTAACCAGATATAGCAATGTATCGACTAAGTGGCGATTTTTACTTCCTTGTACGTAGTATAAGGAAGTAATGTGATCCCGAAAAATTTTGGGGGCCAAATTTCGACAAAAAAACCGATTTTGACTACCTCTAAATTTAATTTTAAGAATTTTTTCGATGCATCTCAACGTAGGCTAGCATGCACGATCATATTAACGCGTCTGCAACTCATTTTGACCAGCGGCGAGTCTATTGTGGTCAGTTTTTCCATGCCGTCTGTACGTACGTACGTACGTACGTATGTATGTAACTCGCATATCTCAAAAACTATTGGTCGTAGAATGTTGAGATTTGATATTTAGGATTGTTCTATGATCTAGTTGTGCACCTCCCTTTTTGGTCGCAATCGAATGTATAGTTTATGTACAGGACCGCCCAAAAGATTCGAAATACATTACGCTCTATGGGCCGAAATTCATTAAACTCGCTTAACTCAAAAACTATTAGGCGTAGAATGTCGAAACTTCATATTTTGGATAGTTGTAACATCTAGTTGTGCACCTCCCCTATTGGTTCCATTCGACTGGATAGTTTATCTACAGGATCGCCCAAAACATTCGAAATACATTACGCTCAATGGGCCGAAATTCATTAAACTCGCATATCTCAAAAACTATTAGGCGTAGAATGTTGAAACTTTATATTTCGGATTGTTGTAACATCTAGTTGTGTACCTCCCCTTTCGGTTCCATTCGACTGGATAGTTTATCTACAGAACCGCCTAAAAGATTCGAAATACATTACGCTCTATGGGCCGACATTCATCAAAGCGTTTTTTAAATTTTTGGGCTATTTCAAACGACTCAGGAGTGATATATGCTGTAAAGAGTTAGAAAATGAATTTCTCCATTAAAAAAAGTGTCTTTATCATTTACAGTTCTGCTACAGGAACACTCAAAAGATTTCCAATACATTACGGTCAATGGCAATTTTGGGGGCATTCATCCATTTCAAGCACAATACCGTCCTACCACATAAGTTAGGTAATGGTCCGACCACGGTCACGTGCCTCCCTCAAGAACTATGCCAAAAGTCGCCAAGCTTGGCGACTTTTGGAGTACGTGTGGGCATATTTAACTCTCAAATCTCAAAAACTATTATGAAATTTCATATGTAAGATTGTTGTAACATCTAGTTGTGCATCTCGATTTTTGGTTCCAATCTGCTGGAGTTTCTTTACAGGACCACCAAAAAGAATTTCAGTACTTTAATGTGTATGGACATCTTCAATATAATACAATTGTAGTCAGTCATTGTTTGGTACATGCCCAAAATCTCGCCGTCTGTCCTCGACCTTGGCGAGTTTTGCCGAAATGTCGCCAAATTTGGCGATAGTCAGTCATTTGGTCCATGCCCAAAGTATCGCCATTTGTCATCGTTCTTGGCGAGTTTTGGCTAAATATCGCCAAATTTGGCGATAATCTGTCATTGTTGGTCCATGCTTAAAATCTCGCCAAATGTCGTCGACATTGACGAGTTTCGCCGAAATATCGCCAAATTTGGCGCCAAAAATTATTTCGTATTTTGTATAACTCTAAAACTTTAACCCGTACAATTTTGAACTTTTGTATTTAGAACTATATTATAATATCTAACTGTTTTCAATATCTTTTTTGACAGCAATCGACTGGGAATTTATTTACAGGGTGAGCCAAATGACTTTAAATACATTAAGGTGTATGGATGCATTCAATTCATTGAAAGTCAGAGGTCAATGACTACTTTGGCTATCCCCAAAATCTCGCAAACCCTATCTTCCCAGAGATCGGCAAAGGTAAACCTAAAGTTTATTGCTTTTCTCCCCCTCATCCCCCGTTGTTTAGAGAGGGGGAGTACAGTTTCACTTAGAGGACGCTCCCTCATACTCTCCCCTCCGTTGGAAATAAAAATAATTACTGCTTGCTCGGCAATGGTCTTTGAAAGCAGCTACAGAAGCAGAGTTGGGCAAAATACATAAAAAAATGTATTTTCGATGCATAATACAAATTACATTTATTCAAACACAAAAAATTACAAAATACAAAATGCTTTCTAAATTGAAAAAATACAAAATACATTTATTTTCTTAATACATACAAAATACGAAATACGTCTAAAACTTCAATTAAGTAAAATTTTCTACAGAAACTTCTAGCTTATTTTATTCCAGTGTATTTTAAGATGAACAAACAAATGTAATAGTAACTTTTTTTTTTTTTTTTTACATATACATGAGTTTTTCCTGGAATAAATTGCATCTTAAAAGGCATGAAAGCAAAAATGTGTGACAAGTATTTATTGAACGTTATTTTTCAGTGATAATGAATGGAATTGAAATATAAAATTAAATATATTTCTAAACGAAGATGAGTTGAATTTTATTTCTACTTTAAGATATATTTATAGCCTTACCATCGCACAGTAGTTATGTCACTGAAAATGGTAGACTGCCGAAGAGTGAAGGTCCCGGGATCGGGTCCCATCGAGCAGCTGTCGATCTAACAGTCTGGTTTTTTGGTAGGTTTTTTTTCCAGATGTAACGTGAATACGCTTTAGAACCCCTTAGAAAGTTCTCCTACCTAGGCACCTTCCCATCCTTGGCAGATTGCCCTAGTATAGCGTTGCCATAATCACGCAAACACAAGATACATTCATATATTACTACAAAAGATTATATTACTAGAAGATTGTGATGGAGGAGTGGAACAATATCAGCCTTGATGTTTTAAGAAAAGGACTTTCATCTTTGAAATCAAGATGCAATATGATGGTTCAAAGAAAGGGCTATCAGACTGAACACATTAGAAAATAAAATTCTTATATTTATTTCTATATATATCTTTGCAAAATCGTTACAAAAATGTGTGAACACCCTCTGCAGGGTACTTGCGGGAAAACCCGAAAAAAAAAATTGTTGTGGAATATTACTTAAATGAAATTAATTTACGTTTCACAAATCACCTGTGCATGAAGATTTTCTTAACATTAAACTTTTAAACGCCTCTGTCACATTGCTCAAGAGTTCTTTAGAGGAATTGCAAAAAATATTTAACATGAATTTAAGAAAATGCTTTTAAAAAGAATTTAACAGGTATTTTTTTTTTTGTTTTTTTACACTTTTACAATGTTCTATATACGGTTAATGGGACAAATATTTCAGGCTCTACAAATACTCAAGAGAACACATTAAATTACGATATATGTTTCCGAAAAAAAAAAAAAAATCTAATTTTCTCTTTTCTCGGACCAAAAGTTTAAATTTTAGAATGTCTAAAACTTTAGAGGATTTTGTCGAACTACTTATTAGTTATTAGCATCAGATATGATATTATTAAATTTATACATTTATGCATAACTTTCAACTATCTTTATAAAATAGGAAAATAAATGTCAATTTATGAAACTAAACTCTTCGAATAATTTGTTGGATTCAATTAAAATATTCAGATAATTTACTTTGATTTTCAGGTAGAAATTAAACCTTCATAATGTGTGAAAGATTATTTTAGTACGTGTTTTGATACTATCTGTGCAGTTTCTAGGACACCTATAATATGGAAGCGCCATGTCACGTGCTCCGAATACCCAGCCTAAAATAAGATCCTGCGTCCACAACTAAAACGAATTAGTAAATTTTGAGGTAAATATATGCAAATAGTTAACGCAATTTTCTTTTTTCAAATTTCCCTTCTTTTCTTTTTTTCCTTCCTTCCTGAGACAGTGAGCGCACGCATTTTAAATTAAAATTAGCGTATTTTAAAATCGTGAAAAAAAAAAGAATAAAATATTAATTTTTTTTTTCAAAATAAGCGATAGTAAGTGCGATGCTTCTAGCGTTTTAAAATATTTTTCTAAAGACAAGTTTTAATTATTGCTGCTGATAAAGAAACTCTTATTATACCCTTGCTAGACATCTCCGAATGACACTGGCTGGAGTAATTTATGGGTTGCTATCTGACCGCTTTTGCCATCCCCACTTTAGAACGGGGGCCATCCTCGTGATATTTTCCGTGAGTCTAGATCTGCAGGGGCACGCACTGATCGTTCTTGAAAAGGGGGTGAAATTGTTGGCGATCTCTTGGCGTGCCGATGTGTGGGAAGTAACCCTCGCAAACTATCTCAAGTTTGTCGGCTTTTGGTGAAATATCGCCAAATAAAGTGTCCGAAGGAAATCTTTCAAATTGAACTCAGCTTGGCGATATCGAAATATTTGGCTAGAAATCGCTATACCTTACTATTATTGATATTTTATCTCTTTCAAACAAATAAGTTTAGAGGAAGTGCGTAAAAAACATTTTTGAATTAATAGACGTGCAAGGAAGTCATGTGTTGGACACATCAGATTTTTTTTTTCTTTTACTTGACCTACTTTCGTCAGTAGTTGTACAATAATTTATCAAACTAGTTTTAAATCAAAGGCAAATCCACTTTCAGGGAGAGGTACCCCCCCCCCTAAAAATGTCTGGATTGCACTTGTATTAAATGTATGAACGCCCATATTAGTACTTTTGGTAAAAAGGGGGAACTCACGTTGATCTTTCACTTTGATAATTAATAATGTAAAGCAGTTCAGTATGTTGTAAAAAATATTCACTTCACGGACGACTTCACAAGGGGGTTGGAGTCTCTACGCCCCCTTCTATGGGTATCCACGATTAAATATACCCACTCAAATATATGCATACATATAATTAAAAAATTGCTAGACTATAAATCTTTAAGTTTTAAATTTTATATAAATCAGCATTAGTAATTATTATAAATAGAGTTCAAAGGATAAAATGAAAAAATAAAGCCTTAAATCTTTGTTTCTTAGAAGATGTCTTACAGAATCATTTACGATTCAATGGCGGAAGGTGCAATTATATAATTATTTATTCTAATTATTTGCGATTATAATATGCTTTTACATCATTGTATGGTTTTATCATCTCGTTTTTTAAAGTTTATAAAATAATGTAACTTAAAGGCAGACTTTCAAATTATATGCATCGAGCATTAAAATTTATTGGCTATTTTAGTGTTAATCTGTGTAGAATAAAAAACTAATCGGGGAAAATTTATATTTGAATATTCTTATAAATAAATAAATTATAAGGATTGACTGCTTCTTCAGTATTTTGCGTTCAAGAAAAATAGATTTTTCAATACTGTTCTGTGCTATTGATAGCAAATTTTTCTATTTTTTAAGTAAAATGATGTCATCATTTTACTTATGTTTACGTATATATGTATGTATAAAAGTGAAAAAAAAAACTTTAAGATTACGAAACATTTTGAGTAGAATGTTTGCGTTCTTATTTTTAACTTGCAATGGTTTTACTCTGGTACTTATTTCTATTTCAATTTCTATTAGACACCACAAAAACACAAATTGTACCCCTAAAAAGGTGCGGGGAATAAAAGATTGATGACCGTGGTTAATTGCGGGAGGGGGGGGGGTAAGGGGCAACCACTCAAGATCACCAAAATTTAAGGCCGCTAAAAATGTTATTTCCGAGAACTAAGCAGTCAAATAACGTATTTTAGTTATTTTATTATTAATTCACGTCTTTTTTTTTCCCCATGATGCCACATTTTCTTGTTTCGGTTTTTAGGAAATTATAAGATTCTGCAGAAAGGATCATAGAAGGTGACTCTATGATAAACTACTCACCTGGTCCAAAATATTTCTCTTTTCGTGGGAAGAGAGAGAAAGATTTATTTTCCATTGAATTTGTGGATTTTTTTTCCGGGAGGGGGTGGAGGTGGGGATGGGAATCTTTTAAAGATTTCAACTACTTACTACCTACTACCACTTATCTATAAGTGAAAATGAGACTTTTTTGTGATAATTTCTGCCTTTTCCAGCTTTTGGCTCCCCCCTCCCGATTTTTTTTCTGGCCACGTGCCTGTCAAAGAGAATAAATGTGTGAATTCGATTTCGAATTATTCAACATTTAATGCTCTAAAATGAATCGAAAAGTGAAAAAATGATGTACTTAAGCAAAATTTTGCGGCCATTTATGCAAAAATTTATTTAAAAAATATATTCATTATATTATTAAATATGCACAAACTGTTGAATATCCTTTTATTCAATTCTAATCAGACTCACAGCCTGAGGTTTTGCGAAGAAACCTATGGTTCGGGGTTGTGCATTTCTCCCTCTGACGAAGACAATGCATTTTATGCTTTATTTATATATCAACAATGGCTGGCCAGGGGGAGACATTCATCTTCTATTTACTAAATGATATTATACACATGTTTTCCTTTAAGCAGCTTCAATAAGCGCTATGTAACGTGTGTAACCACTGTATTTTTATTTACTTTTGCATAAAATTTGACTATACCTAATATATAAAATTCTCCTGTCACAGTGTTAGTCACCTAACTCCTCCGAAACCACTCGACCAATTTTAATGAAATTTTCTATGTATATTCGTTATGTCTGAGAATAGGTTTTTAACTATGTCTCATACCCCTAAGTCATAAGGGCGGTCCACCCAAAATGTTTAGCCCCAGAGTGCTATTAATTTCAATCAGGATTTCTGTGTAGACATTAGCGTGTCGAGTCACTTTTCAAATGTGTTTGCCAGATAATGTGGAGAGGGGGGGGGTGTTAATAAAATGTTGAAAGTCGCACAAGGTTTGCAATTTTTGATAATTGATCGCTAAATGTGGTGCCAAAACGTGACAATTTATTATAAATATATTTCGCGTATAGTTAGAAAACGCCTGGCGTATATTGTAAAAGAGTTTTATTAGGCGATTTTAATATAGATTTCTATTCCGAAGAAGTGCTCTGTGGAACAAGAAAGGAAAACACCCTACACTCATGGATTATGATGCCCATTCCAAACAGCTTTTAAAATGTCTTTGCGGTATAGTTGGAATATGCCTACAGGAAGAATATACCTGGCGAAGATTGTTAAACAGTCTCAGTAAGCGATTTTAAGATAGATTTCGATTCCAAAGATGTGTTTTATGGTACAAGAAAAAGTTGATTCCTATTTTAACGCCCCCCAATCTCGCCAACCTAAAAAATCCCCGTACATTGACGAGCTTTGCAGTCATGGGTCTCTGGGAGTTATGCACAAGTTTCAACGTTACTTACGTATTATCCCGGCGGTCCGCCAAGACAAGCGATTTTTCACCAAGATAAATGCCGGGCACATGAGATGGTTGATGGTTTGGAATACGATTGGCAACGTATTTAAAATCTACGAAAAAGTAGTTTGGCGGAAGTGACCGCCGGGATAATACGTAAGTACCGTTTCAACGCACCCAAAAGAACTAGGTGATAACTAAAGTAAACAAACTAGCGATAAACTGGCCAGTTAAGGAATTTGAAGACATTTAATTATTAAAATTACATTAATTGGCAATCCAAAATAAATAAAAATGTAACGGCATGCTGTATTTACATGTTGTTCCAAATCGCCATTTTAATTCTAAATTACGATTTCTACATAAATGCAAAAAATCGTCATGGTAACTGCATATGTTTAATCATCGCCTCCTTGGCCAGAGTCGAGGCGTTAAAGTAGGAAACAATATGTAAAACGGTGAAGGATAGTTTTGATATACTTGGCGAAGATTGTAAAATAGTTTTAGTAGGCGATTTTAAGGTAGATTTCGATTCCAAAGATGGGTTTTATGAAATAAGAAAGAAAAATACAGCACAGTCATGAATAATGATAACACTTTCCAACGTAATGAAATAAGGACGAAAAATGAAATAAGGACGAAATAATTATTATAAATAGAGTTCAAAGGATAAAATGAAAAAATAAAGCCTTAAATCTTTGTTTCTTAGAATATGTCTTACAGAATCATTTACGATTAAATGGCTGAAGGTGCAATTATATAATTATTTATTCTAATTATTTGCGATTATAATATGCTTTTACATCATTGTATGGTTTTATCATCTCGTTTTTTAAAGTTTATAAAATAATGTAACTTAAAGGCAGACTTTCAAATTATATGCATCGAGCATTAAAATTTATTGGCTATTTTAGTGTTAATCTGTGTAGAATAAAAAACTAATCGGGGAAAATTTATATTTGAATATTCTTATAAATAAATAAATTATAAGGATTGACTGCTGCTTCAGTATTTTGCGTTCAAGAAAAATAGATTTTTCAATACTGTTCTGTGCTATTGATAGCAAATTTTTCTATTTTTTAAGTAAAATGATGTCATCATTTTACTTATGTTTACGTATATATGTATGTATAAAAGTGAAAAAAAAAACTTTAAGATTACGAAACATTTTGAGTAGAATGTTTGCGTTCTTATTTTTAACTTGCAATGGTTTTACTCTGGTACTTATTTCTATTTCAATTTCTATTAGACACCACAAAAACACAAATTGTACCCCTAAAAAGGTGCGGGGAATAAAAGATTGAAGACCGTGGTTAATTGCGGGAGGGGGGGGGGGGTAAGGGGCAACCACTCAAGATCACCAAAATTTAAGGCCGCTAAAAATGTTATTTCCGAGAACTAAGCAGTCAAATAACGTATTTTAGTTATTTTATTATTAATTCACGTCTTTTTTTTTCCCCATGATGCCACATTTTCTTGTTTCGGTTTTTAAGAAATTATAAGATTCTGCAAAAAGGATCATAGAAGGTGACTCTATGATAAACTACTCACCTGGTCCAAAATATTTCTCTTTTCGTGGGAAGAGAGAGAAAGATTTATTTTCCATTGAATTTGTGGATTTTTTTTCCGGGAGGGGGTGGAGGTGGGGATGGGAATCTTTTAAAGATTTCAACTACTTACTACCTACTACCACTTATCTATAAGTGAAAATGAGACTTTTTTGTGATAATTTCTGCCTTTTCCAGCTTTTGGCTCCCCCCTCCCGATTTCTTTTCTGGCCACGTGGCTGTCAAACAGAATAAATGTGTGAATTGGATTTCGAATTATTCAACATTTAATGCTCTAAAATGAATAGAAAAGTGAAAAAATGATGTAATTAATCAAACTTTTGCGGCCATTTATGCAAAAATTTATTAAAAAAATATATTCATTATATTATTAAATACATGCACAAACCGTTGAATATCCTTCTATTCAATTCTAATCAGACTCACAGCCTGAGGTTTTGCCAAGGAACCTATGGTTCGGGGTTGTGCATTTCTCCCTCTGACGAAGACAATGCATTTTATGCTTTATTTATATATATCAACAATTTCTGGCAAGGGGGGAAAATTCATCTTCTATTTACTAAATGATATTTTACACATGTTTTCCTTTAAGCAGCTTCAATAAGCGCTATGTAACGTGTGTAACCACTATATTTTTATTTACTTTTGCATAAAATTTGACTATATCTAATATATACAATTCTCCTGTCCCAGTGTTAGTCACCTAACTCCTCCGAAACCACTCGACCAATTTTAATGAAAATTTCTATGTATATTCGTTAGGTCATAGAATAGGTTTTTAACTATGTCTCATACCCCTAAGTCATAAGGGCGGTCCACCCCAAAATGTTTAGCCCCAGAGTGCCATTCATTTCAATCAGGATTTCTGTGTAGACATTAGCGTGTCGAGTCACTTTTCAAATGTGTTTGCCAGATAATGTGGAGAGGGGGGGGGAAGTTAATAAAATGTTGAAAGCCGCACAAGGTTTGCAATTTTTGATAATTGATCGCTAAATGTGTTGCCAAAACGCGACAATTTATTATAAATATATTTCACGTATAGTTAGAAAACGCCTGGCGTATATTGTAAAAGAGTTTTATTAGGAGATTTTAATATAGATTTCTATTTCTAAGAAGTTCTCTGTGGAACAAGAAAGGAAAACAAGGTACACTCGTGGATTATGATGCCCATTCCAAACAGCATTTAAAATGTCTTTGCGGTATAGTTGGAATACGCCTACAGGAAGAATATGCCTGGCGAAGATTGTAAAACAATCTCAGTAGGCGATTTTAAGATAGATTTCGATTCCAAAGATGCGTTTTGTGGTACAAAAAAGAGTTGATTCCTATTTTAACATCCCCACTCTCGCCAACCTAAAAAATCACCGTACTTTGGCGAGCTTTGCAGTCATGTGTCTCTGGGAGTTATGCACAAGTTTCAACGGTACTTACGTATTATCCCGGCGCTCCGCCAAGACAAGCAATTTTTCACCAAGATAAATGCCGGGCACATGAAATTGTTGATGGTTTGGAATACGATTGGCAACGTATTTAAAATCTACGAAAAAGTAGTTTGGCGGAAGTGACCGCCGGGATAATACGTAAGTACCGTTTCAACGCACCCAAAATAACTAGGTGATAACTAAAGTAAACAAACTAGCAATAAACGCGCCAGTTAACGAATTTGAAGACATTTAATTATGAAAACTACATTAATTGGTAATCCAAAATAAATAAAAATGTAACGTCATACTGTACTTACATGTTGTTCCAAATCGCCATTTTAATTCTAAATTACGATTTCTACATAAATGCAAAAAATCGCCATGGTAACTGCGTATGTTTAATCATCGCCTCCTTGGCGAGAGTCGAGGCGTTA
Source organism: Cheiracanthium punctorium (assembly GCA_038373885.1). Taxonomy (NCBI): domain Eukaryota; kingdom Metazoa; phylum Arthropoda; class Arachnida; order Araneae; family Cheiracanthiidae; genus Cheiracanthium; species Cheiracanthium punctorium. The sequence continues at coordinate 24,348 of JAWZYV010011648.1, forward strand.
AAGTAGGAAACAATATATAAAACGGTGAAGTATAGTTGTGATATACTTGGCGAAGATTGTAAAATAGTTTTAGTAGGCGATTTTAAGATAGATTTCGATTCCAAAGATGGGTTTTACGAAATAAGAAAGAAAAATACAGCACAGTCATGAATAATGATAACACTTTCCAACTTAATGGAATAGGGACGACGCATAAGTTATGATACGATTTTAATATATAGCACTATAGTGCGTATTTAAAATATGAAAGTGTTTCAGATTTTCATCCTTTTTTTTTGGGGGGGGGGCAAAATTTTTTATGGAATGACTATCAATAAGTCTCAAGGCCAAACTATGTCTGTTTGTGGATTAGATTTGAGCACACCATGTTTTTCACACGGACAGTTATACGTGGCATGCTCTCGAGTGGGCAAACCATACAGTGGGCATCCAGTTTGTTTGTGTTATCTAAAGATGGGATAACAAAAAATATTGTATACTCTATTGGGTTAAGGGATTGATATTATTTTTTATTAAAATTATTGTAATTAGCGATATATATAAATTTAAAGAATAAATTACAATGAATTAAAAATATAAATGTTTGGTATTGTGTTATTTTATATTCCAGCATCGTTCACAGCGCTCCATGCCTCTTCCACTCATATACCACATCCTCACAAACTTATAATAAGTTAGTCATTTCTTTCTACTAAAATAATCTTAGGAATAATTTATATGGCAAAACAACGTTTGCCGGGTCAGCTAGTCTAATATATAAAATTCTCCTGTCACAGTGTTAGTCACCTAACTCCTCCGAAACCACTCGACCAATTTTAATGAAATTTTCTATGTATATTCGTTAGGTCTGAGAATAGGTTTTTAACTATGTCTCATACCCCTAAGTCATAAGGGCGGTCCACCCCAAAATGTTTAGCCCCAGAGTGCTATTCATTTCAATCAGGATTTCTGTGTAGACATTAGCGTGTCGAGTCACTTTTCAAATGTGTTTGCCAGATAATGTGGAGAGGGGGGGGGAAGTTAATAAAATGTTGAAAGTCGCACAAGGTTTGCAATTTTTGATAATTGATCGCTAAATGTGGTGCCAAAACGCGACAATTTATTATAAATATATTTCGCGTATAGTTAGAAAACGCCTGGCGTATATTGTAAAAGAGTTTTATTAGGCGATTTTAATATAGATTTCTATTCCGAAGAAGTTCTCTGTGGAACAAGAAAGGAAAACACGGTACACTCGTGGATTATGATGCCCATTCCAAACAGCATTTAAAATGTCTTTGCGGTATAGTTGGAATATGCCTACAGGAAGAATATGCCTGGCGAAGATTGTAAAACAATCTCAGTAGGCGATTTTAAGATAGATTTCGATTCCAAAGATGCGTTTTATGGTACAAGAAAGAGTTGATTCCTATTTTAACATCCCCACTCTCGCCAACCTAAAAAATCACCGTACTTTGGCGAGCTTTGCAGTCATGGGTCTCTGGGAGTTATGCACAAGTTTCAACGGTACTTACGTATTATCCCGGCGGTCCGCCAAGACAAGCAATTTTTCACCAAGATAAATGCCGGGCACATGAAATTGTTGATGGTTTGGAATACGATTGGCAACGTATTTAAAATCTACGAAAAAGTAGTTTGGCGGAAGTGACCGCCGGGATAATACGTAAGTACCGTTTCAACGCACCCAAAAGAACTAGGTGATAACTAAAGTAAGCAAACTAGCGATAAACGTGCCAGTTAAGGAATTTGAAGACATTTAATTATTAAAACTACATTAATTGGTAATCCAAAATAAATAAAAATGTAACGGCATGCTGTACTTACATGTTGTTCCAAATCGCCATTTTAATTCTAAATTACGATTTCTACATAAATGCAAAAAATCGTCATGGTAACTGCATATGTTTAATCATCGCCTCCTTGGCGAGAGTCGAGGCGTTAAAGTAGGAAACAATATATAAAACGGTGAAGTATAGTTGTGATATACTTGGCGAAGATTGTAAAATAGTTTTAGTAGGCGATTTTAAGATAGATTTCGATTCCAAAGATGGGTTTTATGAAATAAGAAAGAAAAATACAGCACAGTCATGAATAATGATAACACTTTCCAACTTAATGGAATAGGACGAAAATAGGGACGACGCATAAGTTATGATACGATTTTAATATATAGCACTATAGTGCGTATTTAAAATCTGAAAGTGTTTCAGATTTTCATCCTTTTTTTTTGGGGGGGGGGGCAAAATTTTTTATGGAATGACTATCAATAAGTCTCAAGGCCAAACTATGTCTGTTTGTGGATTAGATTTGAGCACACCATGTTTTTCACACGGACAGTTATACGTGGCATGCTCTCGAGTGGGCAAACCATACAGTGGGCATCCAGTTTGTTTGTGTTATCTAAAGATGGGATAACAAAAAATATTGTATACTCTATTGGGTTAAGGGATTGATATTATTTTTTATTAAAATTATTGTAATTAGCGATATATATAAATTTAAAGAATAAATTACAATGAATTAAAAATATAAATGTTTGGTATTGTGTTATTTTATATTCCAGCATCGTTCACAGCGCTCCATGCCTCTTCCACTCATATACCACATCCTCACAAACTTATAATAAGTTAGTCATTTCTTTCTACTAAAATAATCTTAGGAATAATTTATATGGCAAACCAACGTTTGCCGGGTCAGCTAGTCTAATATATAAAATTCTCCTGTCACAGTGTTAGTCACCTAACTCCTCCGAAACCACTCGACCAATTTTAATGAAATTTTCTATGTATATTCGTTATGTCTGAGAATAGGTTTTTAACTATGTCTCATACCCCTAAGTCATAAGGGCGGTCCACCCCAAAATGTTTAGCCCCAGAGTGCCATTCATTTCAATCAGGATTTCTGTGTAGACATTAGCGTGTCGAGTCACTTTTCAGATGTGTTTGCCAGATAATGTGCAAAGGGGGGGGGGAAGTTAATAAAATGTTGAAAGCCGCACAAGGTTTGCAATTTTTGATAATTGATCGCTAAATGTGTTGCCAAAACGCGACAATTTATTATAAATATATTTCACGTATAGTTAGAAAACGCCTGGCGTATATTGTAAAAGAGTTTTATTAGGAGATTTTAATATAGATTTCTATTTCTAAGAAGTTCTCTGTGGAACAAGAAAGGAAAACAAGGTACACTCGTGGATTATGATGCCCATTCCAAACAGCATTTAAAATGTCTTTGCGGTATAGTTGGAATATGCCTACAGGAAGAATATGCCTGGCGAAGATTGTAAAACAATCTCAGTAGGCGATTTTAAGATAGATTTCGATTCCAAAGATGCGTTTTATGGTACAAGAAAGAGTTGATTCCTATTTTAACATCCCCACTCTCGCCAACCTAAAAAATCACCGTACTTTGGCGAGCTTTGCAGTCATGGGTCTCTGGGAGTTATGCACAAGTTTCAACGGTACTTACGTATTATCCCGGCGGTCCGCCAAGACAAGCAATTTTTCACCAAGATAAATGCCGGGCACATGAAATTGTTGATGGTTTGGAATACGATTGGCAACGTATTTAAAATCTACGAAAAAGTAGTTTGGCGGAAGTGACCGCCGGGATAATACGTAAGTACCGTTTCAACGCACCCAAAAGAACTAGGTGATAACTAAAGTAAACAAACTAGCAATAAACGCGCCAGTTAAGGAATTTGAAGACATTTAATTATTAAAACTACATTAATTGGTAATCCAAAATAAATAAAAATGTAACGGCATGCTGTACTTACATGTTGTTCCAAATCGCCATTTTAATTCTAAATTACGATTTCTACATAAATGCAAAAAATCGTCATGGTAACTGCATATGTTTAATCATCGCCTCCTTGGCGAGAGTCGAGGCGTTAAAGTAGGAAACAATATATAAAACGGTGAAGTATAGTTGTGATATACTTGGCGAAGATTGTAAAATAGTTTTAGTAGGCGATTTTAAGATAGATTTCGATTCCAAAGATGGGTTTTATGAAATAAGAAAGAAAAATACAGCACAGTCATGAATAATGATAACACTTTCCAACTTAATGGAATAAGGACGAAAAATAGGGACGACGCATAAGTTATGATACGATTTTAATATATAGCACTATAGTGCGTATTTAAAATATGAAAGTGTTTCAGATTTTCATCCTTTTTTTTTTGGGGGGGGGGCAAAATTTTTTATGGAATGACTATCAATAAGTCTCAAGGCCAAACTATGTCTGTTTGTGGATTAGATTTGAGCACACCATGTTTTTCACACGGACAGTTATACGTGGCATGCTCTCGAGTGGGCAAACCATACAGTGGGCATCCAGTTTGTTTGTGTTATCTAAAGATGGGATAACAAAAAATATTGTATACTCTATTGCGTTAAGGGATTGATATTATTTTTTATTAAAATTATTGTAATTAGCGATATATATAAATTTAAAGAATAAATTACAATGAATTAAAAATATAAATGTTTGGTATTGTGTTATTTTTATATTCCAGCATCGTTCACAGCGCTCCATGCCTCTTCCACTCATATACCACATCCTCACAAACTTACAATAAGTTAGTCATTTCTTTCTACTAAAATAATCTTAGGAATAATTTATATGGCAAAACAACGTTTGCCGGGTCAGCTAGTCTAATATATAAAATTCTCCTGTCACAGTGTTAGTCACCTAACTCCTCCGAAACCACTCGACCAATTTTAATGAAATTTTCTATGTATATTCGTTAGGTCATAGAATAGGTTTTTAACTATGTCTCATACCCCTAAGTCATAAGGGCGGTCCACCCCAAAATGTTTAGCCCCAGAGTGCTATTCATTTCAATCAGGATTTCTGTGTAGACATTAGCGTGTCGAATCACTTTTCAAATGTGTTTGCCAGATAATGTGGAGAGGGGGGGGGGGAGTTAATAAAATGTTGAAAGTCGCACAAGGTTTGCAATTTTTGATAATTGATCGCTAAATGTGGTGCCAAAACGCGACAATTTATTATAAATATATTTCGCGTATAGTTAGAAAACGCCTGGCGTATATTGTAAAAGAGTTTTATTAGGCGATTTTAATATAGATTTCTATTCCGAAGAAGTGCTCTGTGGAACAAGAAAGGAAAACACGGTACACTCATGGATTATGATGCCCATTCCAAACAGCATTTAAAATGTCTTTGCGGTATAGTTGGAATATGCCTACAGGAAGAATATGCCTGGCGAAGATTGTAAAACAGTCTCAGTAGGCGATTTTAAGATAGATTTCGATTCCAAAGATGTGTTTTATGGTACAAGAAAGAGTTGATTCCTATTTTAACGTCCCCACTCTCGCCAACCTAAAAAATCCCCGTACTTTGGCGAGCTTTGCAGTCATGGGTCTCTGGGAGTTATGCACAAGTTTCAACGGTACTTACGTATTATCCCGGCGGTCCGCCAAGACAAGCAATTTTTCACCAAGATAAATGCCGGGCACATGAAATTGTTGATGGTTTGGAATACGATTGGCAACGTATTTAAAATCTACGAAAAAGTAGTTTGGCGGAAGTGACCGCCGGGATAATACGTAAGTACCGTTTCAACGCACCCAAAAGAACTAGGTGATAACTAAAGTAAACAAACTAGCGATAAACGCGCCAGTTAAGGAATTTGAAGACATTTAATTATTAAAACTACATTAATTGGTAATCCAAAATAAATAAAAATGTAACGGCATGCTGTACTTACATGTTGTTCCAAATCGCCATTTTAATTCTAAATTACGATTTCTACATAAATGCAAAAAATCGTCATGGTAACTGCATATGTTTAATCATCGCCTCCTTGGCGAGAGTCGAGGCGTTAAAGTAGGAAACAATATATAAAACGGTGAAGTATAGTTGTGATATACTTGGCGAAGATTGTAAAATAGTTTTAGTAGGCGATTTTAAGATAGATTTCGATTCCAAAGATGGGTTTTATGAAATAAGAAAGAAAAATACAGCACAGTCATGAATAATGATAACACTTTCCAACTTAATGGAATAAGGACGAAAAATAGGGACGACGCATAAATTATGATACGATTTTAATATATAGCACTATAGTGCGTATTTAAAATCTGAAAGTGTTTCAGATTTTCATCCTTTTTTTTGGGGGGGGGGGCAAAATTTTTTATGGAATGACTATCAATAAGTCTCAAGGCCAAACTATGTCTGTTTGTGGATTAGATTTGAGCACACCATGTTTTTCACACGGACAGTTATACGTGGCATGCTCTCGAGTGGGCAAACCATACAGTGGGCATCCAGTTTGTTTGTGTTATCTAAAGATGGGATAACAAAAAATATTGTATACTCTATTGCGTTAAGGGATTGATATTATTTTTTAGTAAAATTATTGTAATTAGCGATATATATATAAATTTAAAGAATAAATTACAATGAATTAAAAATATAAATGTTTGGTATTGTGTTATTTTTATATTCCAGCATCGTTCACAGCGCTCCATGCCTCTTCCACTCATATACCACATCCTCACAAACTTATAATAAGTTAGTCATTTCTTTCTACTAAAATAATCTTAGGAATAATTTATATGGCAAACCAACGTTTGCCGGGTCAGCTAGTCTAATATATAAAATTCTCCTGTCACAGTGTTAGTCACCTAACTCCTCCGAAACCACTCGACCAATTTTAATGAAATTTTCTATGTATATTCGTTATGTCTGAGAATAGGTTTTTAACTATGTCTCATACCCCTAAGTCATAAGGGCGGTCCACCCCAAAATGTTTAGCCCCAGAGTGCCATTCATTTCAATCAGGATTTCTGTGAAGACATTAGCGTGTCGAGTCACTTTTCAAATGTGTTTGCCAGATAATGTGCAAAGGGGGGGGGGGGGCGTTAAACCCTTCCTTCTCGCTCACGTCAAAATCACGGGCTGAGCTTTTCCCCCCTATTTCTCGTGCCCGTGGTATTTCCGGGGTAGAATGTTCAAAAGATATTCGCCAGAAAGATCAGAACATTTCAATTCTTTTGCACAGTAATTTTTTATATCTCATTTTACACAACAGATCACAGTACTAGACTATTTTTAAGTTAATTGGAGTTAGTTTATTTTAAAATAGATGGTAGCAGTACGGTTACTTCTGCCATGCATTTTACACATTTAGCTCACTCTCTCACCTATGTCCAAAGAGCACGTTACAAATATTTATGTATATTATGAAGTAAGTTTAATAAAAATCTCTTTTAGTGTTTAAAAAATATGTTTTTAATTTCCACTGAAAAACACACATTCAGTCACAATAACCCTAAATGTTGGCTATTCCTAGAAATTTAATTTTTTATTTAATGCTAAAAAATGTCTCAAACCTTAAAACGAATACAATATTGTACGTACATTTATTTTTATAAATTTTCTTGAATAAAAAAAAATAGGCACATTTATGACCATCTTCTTGAAAATAATACGACCTTTAAGGGGTTAATAAAATGTTGAAAGTCACACAAGGTTTGTAATTTTTGATAATTGATCGCTAAATGTGGTGCCAAAACGTGACAATTTATTATAAATATATTTCGCGTATAGTTAGAAAACGCCTGGCGTATATTGTAAAAGAGTTTTATTAGGCGATTTTAATATATATTTCTATTCCGAAGAAGTGCTCTGTGGAACAAGAAAGGAAAACATGGTACACTCGTGGATTATGATGCCCATTCCAAACAGCATTTAAAATGTCTATGCGGTATAGTTGGAATATGCTTACATTAAGAATATGCCTGGCGAAGATTGTAAAACAGTCTCAGTAGGCGATTTTAAGATAGATTTCGATTCCAAAGATGTGTTTTATGGTACAAGAAAAAGTTGATTCCTATTTTAACGCCCCCCACTCTCGCCAACCTAAAAAATCCCCGTACTTTGACGAGCTTTGCAGTGATGGGTCTCTGGGAGTTATGCACAAGTTTCAACGGTACTTACGTATTATCCCGGCAGTCCGCCAAGACAAGCAATTTTTCACCAAGATAAATGCCGGGCACATGAAATTGTCGATGGTTTGGAATACGATTGGCAACGTATTTAAAATCTACGAAAAAGTAGTTTGGCGGAAGTGACACCGCCGGGATAATACGTAAGTACCGTTTCAACGCACCCAAAGAACTAGGTGATAACTAAAGTAAACAAACTAGCGATAAACTGGCCAGTTAAGGAATTTAAGACATTTAATTATTAAAATTACATTAATTGGCAATCCAAAATAAATAAAAATGTAACGGCATGCTGTACTTACATGTTGTTCCAAATCGCCATTTTAATTCTAAATTACGATTTCTACATAAATGCAAAAAATCGTCATGGTAACTGCATATGTTTAATCATCGCCTCCTTGGCGAGAGTCGAGGCGTTAAAGTAGGAAACAATATATAAAACGGTGAAGGATAGTTGTGATATACTTGGCGAAGATTGTAAAATAGTTTTAGTAGGCTATTTTAAGATAGATTTCGATTCCAAAGATGGGTTTTATGAAATAAGAAAGAAAAATACAGCACAGTCATGAATAATGATAACACTTTCCAACTTAATGGAATAAGGACGAAAAATAGGGACGACGCAATAAATTATGATACGATTTTAATATATAGCACTATAGTGCGTATTTAAAATATGAAAGTGTTTCAGATTTTCATCCTTTTTTTTGGGGAGGGGGGCAACATTATTTATGGAATGACTAGCAATAAGTCTCAAGGCCAAACCAAGTCTGTTTGTGGATTAGATTTGAGCACACCATGTTTTTCGCACGGACAGTTATACGTGGCATGCTCTCGAGTGGGCAAACCATACAGTGGGCATCCAGTTTGTTGTATTATCTAAAGATGGGATAACAAAAAATATTGTATACTCTATTGCGTTAAGGGATTGATATTATTTTTTAGTAAAATTATTGTAATTAGCGATATATATAAATTTAAAGAATAAATTACAATGAATTAAAAATATAAATGTTTGGTATTGTGTTATTTTTATATTCCAGCATCGTTCACAGAGCTTCATGTCTCTTCCACTCATATACCACATCCTTACAAACTTACAATAAGTTAGTCATTTCTTTCTACTAAAATAATCCTAGGAATAATTTGTATGGCAAAACAACGTTTGCCGGGTCAGCTATTATATATATATATATATATATAAAGGAAAACAAATCGAATCTTGTGTTAATATCAAAATAAAAATAAACAAATTTGCATAAAAATACGTTTATTAAAAAAATAAATTTAAAATATCCTATAAAAAGTTAATTTTTAAGATGTTCAATTTCTGTTTTCTGTTTAATTGTGCTGTGATCAAAAATCTTGAAGGCAGCTTGTTTTAAGATTTTTTTTACTCATTTCTCTTTTTACGACTGAGTTATGAAAAATAAAATGTGAAATTTTCTATTTTTTTCAAAGCAATCCCTTTGTTACAGCTGATATTTTTTCCTTAAAAAAAATGGTATTGAAATTTTCAGTAATATTCTCAATTGAACAAAGATTTCTCTCTGTATATAAGCGGATGTGAAGCTTAAGTAAACGTAATTCCTCTAAGTTAGAAAAGTATTTAACTGCATATAAGTAATTTTTAAAAAGCGGTTGTTAAATAAAAAAAGAAAAAGAAACTACAATATATTCTCTCCAAATTCTAAAGATGTTTAAATTGCTCGTCCAAACTGGGTCACAATTTCATTTTTCAGTATAAAACAAGACAAAAGAACGGAGTGAAATATAAATTCTCGGCGATTTTCTTTTTATTTGATCGATTTTCATTTTTAAAAATCGGATTAAATAATCAAACTTAAGTGAACAATAAGATTTCGTGTACTTTCAGTTTCTCGTTTCGGCAACTATTTAAATTCCGAAAAATAAAAAATAAATTTTCATGCTTTGCCTTTTCAGGCGATTATTATGTTCTTGCTGTTGTTCTATAACAATTCGCATGTCACATGATATTTAAATGTTTACTGCAGTTATTTTGCAAGCTCAAAACTCATGAAGCGTGTTTTCAAAAACAGGGGATGTTGTTTAGTTCTTTTAAATTTCCTCAAAACTGACTTTTATGCTCATAAAAAAGGCGAAGAAATTAATTACGACTGAATACTCTGTTTACGCTCAAATGCAATTTCCTAGCACGTGTTTTGGAACGTAACGAGGAAGTTTGTTTTTAAACAGAAAACCATTCCTCCTTCACCACCCCCCTTCCCCCATCATATTGTGATTTTTTAGTTTGAATTAGTTGCGTTAATAAGCCCCAAGGTGTTTTTCTTTTTTTACATAGCGACATAGAAATTCTCTTTAAGTTTGTCAAAGAGTTTTTCATACATACTGATGTATTTGTAACTAAGCATGCTGTGACGTTGTCCGACTAATTACGAATAATTAAAACTTAAGAGATATATCTGTGACGCTCCCTTTCTTACCCCTCACTACTTGAATCTCTCCGATGACCTTTGATCTGTGCGGTATCATAAAGAATTCCTCAAGAAGCTATAGATTTTCGATAATGTACAGTTCTGGCGTTATAGAACGCATAAATCCCCGAGTTTTCAAGGGCTCTTCAGAATTGGACAGTATAGCAGCTTGAAAATCTCATAACTTACGAACACTTACTTTAAGCGTGCCAAGTGATCGAAATCCACTTGCGATCCCAGCGCAGAGCAAGATCGGCAGTTCAAGACAGAGGGGAGTTCGGTTGCAGACAGTGACCTGTACAGAGGTACTTTCCTCTGGTTTCGGGCCGGCAAGGCCAAAAATGTTTTTCGAACCCGCCATTTGACTGTTTAAGTTCCAACTCAAATCTTCTATGTGTTTTTATGTGCGTCTAATAATCTGTTTTGTGTGAACAAAAGGGCTCTCTCTTTATTTAGGACGCCACAGTTGGTGTCAGAAGTGGGATTTAAAGAGTTGGAATTGGTTAGAAGGCAGATGTTGTTAAATACGTCAGTATTACATACAACGAATACGCCAGTATTCAGAAGCTTTAGAAGAAGGAGTTAAGCTACGAGAAATTCTTGGAGCTATCGAATTGCGGTACTGTGTGCCACTTACGTCAGTAAGCCAGAAAACGAGAAATTCGTTTGGAAGAATTGTATAAGAAATTTATAGATCGCCTTACGCCAGTAAGTCAGAAAATTTTACGAGAGATTCCAGTGTTCGTCGCTGCAAAGAAAAAGGAAGGTTTTTCCTCGTTCGAATTAGAAGGAAGGAAGCAAGAAGGGTCTCTGTTCTCCCGTGTTTTGAGATAGTGCGATCTTCGGGCAGAGTGTTTACGTTGAGAGAGTATTTTCGGTGGAGGTGTTGAGATTAGTGTCTGCAAAGGATCCCCACACTCCCCTATCTTCGCATCGTCCTGTGATCTCTGTTTTCGAGAAAAGCAGCTGTTTCAACCACCCTCTAGGTTGAGTATATCGGGTTTCTCGAGTGTGAAAAAAGAGTTTGACCTACATTTTCGGGAAGAGGAATTGTGCCATACAATTAGGAAGGATCTTTTTCTACTGAGTGTTTGTGTGTGTGATTGAGCCAAATTGGCTGAAAATTTTTTTTAATACCCTGCCACGGATTAAGATATTCATGCTGAGAAACAAACGGGTGAGTCTTTTCCAAAAAAATTCTGAAGTTATTGCTTAAAAATCTGATGTTAAAATTTCTAAAATTTTAAAGACCTTTTCTTAAGTATCTTGCTGAAGTATGAAATTAGAGAGAAATCAAATAATTTTCTTTTTTCATAATTGAATTTAAAGAGTGTATATGAAATATTTTCTTCTCTTTTTAAATATTTTTCTTTCTCTTATTTAAAAATTTTTAGAATTTATCTTTTAAGAAACTGATTTGATTGTTACATATTGATGGATAAAAGTATTTAAGGTCTAATATTTTATTTGTATGTGCATTTAATAGTATTGTGTTTTTTTTTTGTTTTTTGTTTTTTTTTACTTTTACTTGCAAGAAAGTTTATTTAGTGTTAAATATTTTGAAATAACGGATAACAAGGCGTTTTTGGGTAAAGGTTTAAAAGCAGATTTAGTTAAGCTTGTGGATGAGTTAGAAATCCAGAGGGAAGGAAACGAAGCTATAACACAGTTGAAGGTTTTGGTTACAAGCCAAGAGAATTATGATCCAGAATTCGTGGCTGAATTGTATAAGGGTATTTTAAAAGCCAAAGAATTGGAATTAGCAGAGAAAAATCGTAGAGAGGAATTGGAACTAGCAGAGAAAAATCGTAGAGAGGAAGTGGAAAGGGAGGAGTTAATTCGGAAGGCAAATATGGAGTTAAAGGCTAGGGAAATGGAATTAAATTACGACTTAGAAAAATTAAGGATCGAACAAGGGGTATCCAATTCCGAATCCACCACGGAAAATAATAATTCAAGAACCGCAGATTCAAGACCCGTAGAGTTAAATTTAAAAAAGTTAATTCCCGAATTTAATCCAAATAAAACAGACATTAGCTTGTACTTAGTTTTGTTCGAGCGACAGGTTAAACGAGCAAAAATTCAACAGGAAAATTGGGTTTCACACCTTGTAGGACTACTACCAGTAGATATAATTAGCATTATAGCCAGAGAACTGGATGAAGTAGCATAATATTATGACCACATAAAGCAGACGCTCTTGACCCGTTACAAATTAAGCCCCGAATCTTTTAGGCAAAAATTTGTATCCCATCAGAAAAATCAAATGTCGACCTGGAAGGACTTCGCATTCGAGTTGCGCAATTATTTACGAGAATGGCTAGAGGGTTTAAAGGTTGACAACTTCGACGCTCTTAAGGATCTTATGGTCGCAGATCAAATAAAGAAAAGGGCAAAAATTGAAATGCGCGAACACTTTATAAATAAGTGGTCAGAAATAAAAACTGAATCCGAAATTGCAGAGTTGCTAGATGGATATGAAAGTGTAAGAGCAACAGGCCCAAAATTAAAGGATACGAGAGACGGTAAGGTAGAAAGAACGAAGTCGTTCGGTTACGAGAAGTCCCGGGAGAATAAGATGAAGTTTTCCCCTCCCACTGCGACGACAGCGTATAGTTCGGTAAATCGAGATAACGCGTTTGAGCGAAGGGTCAAATTAAAGTGTTTCGGTTGTGGTTAAGAATCGCACCTTCGCTCGTCCTGCCCACGATTACAGAAAAAAACGTCGTCTAGTTCTGTAAATAATGTACAGGAAATAGGAAAACAGGATCTATTAGAATCCTATACTTTCCCAGGTACTGTGAATGGTCAGAGGATTGAAATCCTAAGAGACAGTGGTGCAACGTTAGATCTCGTATCTAGAAAGTTTGTTAGCCCACACGAATTTACAGTAGAACAAATTTGGATAAAACAACCGCTAAGTTTAGAATTAATTTGTTTACCGCTGGCTCACGTGGAGATAGCTGGAGATTTTGGGAAAATTAACACTAAGGCTGCTGTATGCGGAAATCATTTGGACCAAAATCTGTATTTGTTAGGAAATAAAACCGCCGCAATGATAAAAGAACAGAATGGATATGATTTTTTTTCGGTCGAGCAATTAAATGCTGTCCAAACGCGCTCCCATAAGAGGCGCTTACAAAGCGAGTCCGAAACGGCTAAACGAGATTTAGAAAACGCGGGTGAATTAAGGGTAGATAAGCGAGAAGAGCCCGAAAGTAGCATTCCGATTGAAACGGAACACCCTATTGAAATTTCGGGTGAAACGGAAGAACCACTTGAAGTTCCGGTATTGGAAGCAGAAGCTCCAGAATTAGATCTATTAAAGATAGATAAAAAAGGGTTCTAGGAGGCACAGCAGAAGTGTAAGGAAGTAAGAGAATTAATAAGCCGAGTAAGCAAACCAGATGCAGGAAAGGCAGATCAAACGTACTCGCTTATTGATGGTATCTTGGTTAGAAATCGTGAAGATCGTTTTGGAAATGTCACTAAATTGTTAGTAATTCCAAAAGCATTGAGACATATGGTAAAAACGCTGTGTCACGAAGGTACATCAGCGCATTTAGGTGGAACTAAATCCAAAGATAAATTGGTTAGATATTTTTACTGGCCAAATTGCTATAAGGACAAGGACGAATTTGTGCGTAGTTGTGACCAGTGTCAAAGAGCAGGGCGCCCGAATGAGAAGAAAAAAGCTCCCTTGAAATTGGTTCCAGTGATTCAAGAGGTTTTTAGTAGAATTAATATTGACACTTGTGGTCCCCTACCTGTGACGACTGAGGGAAATCGTTCCACACTGACCACAATTTGCATGGCGTCTAAATATCCGGAGGCTATACCGCTAGCAGATATTAGCTCAATTAACATAACCGAAGCTTTGTTAAATATTTTCAGTCGTACAGGATTTCCTCGCGAGGTGCAAAGCGACCTCGGAAAGTCTTTCACTTCGGCCTTAACTACTGAGTTTTTTGATAAATTCGGCATTAAGGTACACCATAGTTCTGTACATCACCCTCAAAGTCATCCTATAGAGAGGATTCATCGAACTCTAAAGCGACTTTTGAGAGCGCTATGCCTTGAATCAGGTGCTGATTGGGACAAACATCTACCAGCTATTTTATTAGCCTTCCGTACTGTGGTACATGAAAGTACAGGTTATACACCATCTGAGTTAGTGTATGGGAAAAACTTGCGAACGCCTGAAACCTTGTTAATGGAACATTGGCTAGATCCTCCTCCAAAAGGTGACTTAGTGACATAATACGTATTTAATTTGATAAATCGTTTGAAAAGATGTCGAGACTTAGCGATAACGAAGGTAGAAGAAATGCAAGGGAAGAGAAAGGTATGGTACGATAAAAATGCCGTAAAAAGAGAATTCAAGGAAGGAGATTTGGTCTTAGTTTTGTCGACGACTAGACCAAATAAACTTTCAGTGCAATGGATAGGTCCTGGAAAGATCCGGAATAAAATATCGGAAGCGAATTATGTCGTTGAAATTCCTGGTAAGAAAGATAGGACTCAAATTTATCATATTAACATGCTAAAACCGTATCACACTAGGCCCGAACATGTAAACTTGTTAAGTCATGAAAACGATAAATTACAGGAAGATCGAGATTTTGATATTCCTTATTTGGAAAACAATCCTACGACTTTTGATTTTCAAGAACTAGTTAGAGATAGCGATCTAGAAAAAAAGTTAACAGTTGTTCAAATTAACCAATTAAAAGAAGTATTGAATAGGTTTGCTTCGTGTTTCTCTAATGATCCCGGTACCACCAACTTAGTAGAACACGACATTACTTTAATTAGCGATAAACCGATAAGATCCAAACCCTATCGTGCTTCCCAGGGACAAACCGAGATATTAAAATCAGAGGTCCAAAAGATGTTACGGTTAGGAATTATAGAAAAAGGCGAGAGCGATTATGCCTCACCATTAATTTTAGTAGAAGCCCCAGGGAAAGACCCCAGACCTTGCGTAGATTACAGAAGGCTAAATGAAATCATTAGGACCGAATATTTTCCACTTCCAAATATTGAGGAGCGTGTAGAAAAAGTATCGTCGGCTAAGTACATTACGGTATTAGATTTAGCTAAAGGATATTGGCAGATTCCCTTAAGTGAAAGAGCGCAACGTTATGCTGCTTTTTGTACAACCTTTGGAACGTTTCGATGTCTAAAAATGAGTTTCGGGTTGAAGAATGCGCCATTTTTCTTCAGTAAACTTATGTCAGAGGTATTAAAACAAATGAAAGATTTCGCCGTTCCTTATTTAGATGATGTTGCTATATTTTCTGATACTTTGGAAGCCGATCTAAAACATATAAATTTAGTTCTAGATCGAATAAAAAAAGCAAACTTAAAAATCAAACCCACTAAATGCAAATTTGCACAGAACAGTGTAAAATATTTAGGCCATATCGTTGGGAATGGAGTACGTACTCCGGCTGAAGCAAAAAACGAAAGTGTAAAAAGATTCCCGACACCGCGGACCAAGACGCAAATCCGAGCGTTTTTAGGATTAGCCGGATATTACGGGCGCTACATAAATAATTTCTCCGTACTTGCAACTCCTCTGACGGATGCGTTGAAGGGCAGAGCAAAAATGGGTGAAATATCTTGGACGGATGCATGCGAAAGGTCGTTTCATGCGTTGAAAAAGAGCCTCATGGATAGACCAGTGTTACATGCTCCAAATTTCAATCGTGAATTTATTGTGCAAGCAGACGCCTCGAATTCGGGAATAGGAGTAGTATTAAGCCAAGAGCCAGAAAACGGAGACGAACACCCGATTCTATACCTTAGCAAAAAGTTTTCGGACGTGGAAAAACGCTACAGCACAACTGAACGAGAATGCGCTAGTATCGCGTATGCAATTAAGAAATTACATTACTATTTAGGTGGTCGGAAATTTACTATCATTACGGACCATAATCCTTTACGTTGGTTACGTACAAATGCTAGCTCAAATCCTCGATTAATGCGTTGGGCTCTGGCTCTACAACCTTACGATTTCGAGATTAAACATAAATCGGGAAAGTATCACAAGAACGCTGACAGTCTCAGCAGAGCAGAAATTGAAACGAATCCCGCTGCTGGTTAAGGCGAATTCAAGGATGACGTAATTCTTGAGAGATCAGACTGTAAATCATGTTTTTCGTTGTCTTTAGTGGAGCTTGCATGCGTACTCTTGTTTTTTTTTTAGTATCATAGTAAAGAAACGTAACTTTATGTTTATTGTAAGCTTGTGGTAGAGAATTTTGTGCATCTATGTATAAAGTCAGAGTATAAAATGTAGGTGTGAATTTTTGTTAGAAAACACAAATTTTGTGAATTGTTGTATTGTCTAAAAAAATATATATATAGCGCAAGTTCTTGGCTTAAAGATAGTAAAAAGAGTTGATTTAAAGGATTTTGTGCACGTCTTTAATTGTTAATACTCTGTTGAAATTGCATTGAGTAAGCTATGGAATTAATGTTTTTAAATGAAAACTGATTTATATCATTAATAATTGTTTTGTATATTATCATGTGTGAATTGGAATTCTCTCTAATAATTTTCAGAAGGTCATAAGGTTAAAGATGCTGAATAAATATATTGGCTTTGTATGTATGGTATGCAATAACTCTGAATTAAATGGTGTGACTCTAGAAGGAATTTTTCCAAGTAAAAATTCATTGGAAGAGGGGAGGAGCTGTGACGTTGTCCGACAAATTACGAATAATTAGAACTTAAGAGATATATCTGTGACGCTCCCTTTCTTACCCCCCACTACTTGAATCTCTCCGATAACCTTTGATCTGTGCGGTATCATAAAGAATTCCTCAAGAAGCTATACATTTTCGATAATGTACAGTTCTGACGTCATAGAACGCATAAATCCCCGAGTGTTTTGAGGGCTCTTCAGAATTCGACAGTATAGTAGCTTGAAAATCTCATAGCTTACGAACATTTACTTCAAGCGTGCCAAGTGATCGAAATCCACTTGAGATCCCAGCGCAGAGCAAGATCGGCAGTTCAAGACAGAGGGGAGTTCGGTTTCAGGTACTTTCCTCTGGTTTCGGGCCGGCACGGCCAAAAATGTTTTTCGAACCCGCCATCTGACTGTTTAAGTTCCAACTCAAATCTTCTATGTGTTTTTATGTGCGTCTAATAAAGTGTTTTGTGTGAGCAAAAGGGCTCTCTCTTTATTTAGGACGCCACAATGCCCATCATATACCTGTAGTGATTGACTACAATAAATTTATACGTTGTGTTATCCATTTCTGTAATTGGGTTATTAATTAAAAATGTTAGTGAAATTAACTAAATTAATTGTCAAAATTTAATTATTTTTTCTAAAAAAACTCAGAACTTAAAATACATTATTTTTAAAGGCTTTTCACTTTGATGTAATTTACGGGTAATAAGTCCGTTTGTTATGAAATGTTGTAAGACAAGTTATTTTACACTTCAATGCCATTGTTGAAGTAATTACTACCTGGTGTATAAAAACAATATATTCGGCCCCACATTACTATGTCACTTTCGATATGCTCTATCTCCTTTAAAAGTTTGCATATTATGAGACACCCTGTATACAATATCATACAATATTATAAAACTGCAAGACGGTTTTTTTTTGGATTATTATTATAATAATTTAACGAAAAAAGTACTTCATACCCATTCATAATATGTTAAATATAACTCAGCAATAATTTTCAATATAACTTAGACAAGTACATGATAAAGACAAGTTTAGATACAAGCACTCTAATATGCAATAAAAAACTCTTTGATGGAATTAAAATAATTTTCTAAACAGCAAAAAGGCGTCGCTATGTAGAAAAACTGGAGATTTTTAAACTCAATTAATTGAAACTATATAATCACGATCTGAAAGGGAAAAATGTGCCCAGATGTAGAAAATCGATGTTTTAGAAAATTTATTGGATTTTTCATGCACTAAACTTCTGAATGACCTGAATAATACGATTTTACACATGTTGTCGTTTCTCCGTAACGCAGACTATCAAGTTATATAGCAAAAAATAGTTCACTGGATTTTTATACACGGAATCAGAAAGAACCCATAGTTTTTTTTGTGAGATTTAGGTCAAGGTAAATAAATGTTTTAGTACGAGCCAGAGCACCAGGCTCTTATAACAAAAAGATAGATGGCAGGATGGTATTATGGAATGGAAAAGAAGTATTGTAATTGAATTTTGTAAAGTAAAAGAATCCTTAATTAATATAGTGTATTTATATATTTCTATATAAATGACTTTATATTTATATACCTCTATATTTATATAGCATTTGGAATTCGACTGTTAAATATATCTGATAGGTCAGAAATGTTTTAAAGTTATACAAAATTATTTAATTTAAGAATTTAAGAATTTGAGATTTACTTAGCATGAATAACACACACACTACTTCTAATAATAGTAATTTATAGTTAAAAAGTAAAAAAATAAAATTCATGCACGGCATTCGAATATAGATCCACATATTAGAAAGGTCGCACTTGATGCAAAAAGCCACAACTGCTATACCTTGGCTGGAAAAACAAAGTATAGACAGTCGGCATTATTTTATCGCAGTTTTCAATAGAATTTTTCTTTTTAAAAGTGCAATATTGCGCTTTAGTATTTTACGCATGAATTTAGAAAAGCAATAATATTAAAAAGGTAATCTTCTTTCTGATGGAATATTGATGAGATATGACTATGAGCAGTAAACTGCGCTCTTTTAGGGAAGTTAATAGCTTTTTCTGTCAAATCGACGGGTCCTTTAAACAAATTCTATCTTCTAAAGATGGTTATTTCTTACATTTTCGAAATTTTTCTATTTCGAAGATTTCGTGAGGCAGTTTGTTTATTTGTTGTAACCGCCGCCGCTCACCTCCTAATGCGAGCTAATTTCAGCCATATTACTTTAGCAGGAAATCGACTTTTGAGGGTTGAACCGGATTCCGGGTGCAATCGGTACTTGACATTTTTCAGACATTTTCGGATGAACCATTAATATGGTTCAATCAATAGGACATTTCTTGTATTTCTCTGATTTCACCGGTTATTTGGTGAAAAGCTGAATTTATTTATAACAGTGTGCCTAATCTGAACTCATTGGAATGAACCATATAGACGCTAGCGCACTTTCAAGAATTTGCGTCTACAAGCTGTAATGCATACGTTTCTTTTTTGCAGCCTTGTAAAAAAACTATATGCTCCACACGTATCAAATCTATACGGGTTGTGCGACGGTGATCTATAAAACACATACCCAATTTTACCTTATTCAAATACTCCATTCAGACACTAGCAAATTTTAAGTGATATGAGTCCATAGACCGTCATGTATGAGAATTATTTTTGCAACTCTGTGGAGAAACTACAAGCTCTACACACACCAATATCTGTACAGTTTGTGTAACGGTGACTTAAAAATATATATAACCCATTTGCGCTTAATCGAATGCACCATTTAGGCGCTAGCGCACTTTCCCAGAATTTTCGTTCCTAGGGTATAAGTTACAGGAAACGTATTTGTTGCTCTGTAAAAAAACTATAACTAAAATCAATGCCGTTTGTGCGACGGTGGTCTATAATATGCATACCAAATTTGAGCTCAATCAATTTACCGTTTAGGAGTTATCGTGTTCACTCACATACACACAGACGCACACATCTCGTAAAAATAGCATAAATAAATTCAAAAGACCTTAAAACGTGAATACACCAAAGCATCAAAGTCGAATTTTTCCATTATTACAATACTTTCTTTATATGGTGCATGCTCGTAATGATTCAAACTTTTAAAAGACAGATTTGTAAACTAGAAATTGTCATACAAAGCAATCGCTATGCGACTGGATGCTCATTAGGTTCTTGCTGAAGGACAAACACAAGTCGTAAACAGGAAAACTAATTTAATACAAGGCATTCATCTGTGATGAATCTTCGTGCTTAAGCTTACCAGCGCTGAAAGGTGGAGTTAAATAAAGACGCAAAATTATTTATTTCTACTCCATGTGATTCAAACAAATGATATTTTCCCCCGCGATTGTAAGGAAAAAGACAAATACAAAAATACATATAAGCCTTTGTGAAATGTCACCGATTTCGTTTATGAGAACGCATGCAATCCCTGCTTTTGTCACTTACTGCAACCGCATTAGCCTTCTTTTGTTTCGGAGAAAACCTCCAGTGAATATGGACATAATTAATCATCACCGATGCCCACATCAAGTAAGATTACTTAAAAATTGTTTTCAACTGTGGTATTTGTTCAGTTGTTTTCAATTTCGCCGGAAGAATTTGCATGCCGTATCCTCATATTTTTGGGGAAAACAAAACTAGTTTCCACCGATAGTGACGAGGTGGCGAATATTTTTAAGAATATCGAGAAAAAAAAAATACAACACCTATACAAATAACCTTTGTGTTCACCGCCTCAAAACTAGTAATTTACTTCCTAAAGAGATACATCTATCTATCTATCTATCTATCTATCTATCTATATATATATATATTGTAATTTTGGTAGGCTACCATGAAAAAAGAGCTATCCATCAGTTTTATATTCTATTGGTAACTGAGAAAATCAGCTAAAGATTGCTAAAAATGAGAGAAGAAGAGTTTGAAACATTTTAAAGTTGTTAAGATGTATTCCTATATAATATTTAATCTACTTACGTGAACTTTCAAAATGCCGATCCATTGATTGGCATAAGGGATATGAAAGACAGTATTTATTCCCATACATAATTCCTTATCAATGGATGCAAAACTTCCAGTTAATCGTGCTACTGTCTTGGAAAACAATGTGAAGCAATATTAATATATATGTATTTTTTAATGTAATTGTACAGCGTTTTCTACCAACCTCTCTAATGGTTTAGGAGGAATTTTGAAGGGATATTCAGTTTTACAGATTTAAATATCAGCTCAAATCCATTTTTGCAAATTCCAGATCTTAGGAGGAGATATGAAGCATACATTTATGCTTTTAAATGCATACAGCTTAAAAGGGGCTGTAAAATAAATCGTTACTCGAAATTCTATTTCACTTGCATTACACTTACATGTAAGAAACGTGTATGTTATCTTTCTTCTGGAGGCCTAATTGATTCATCTATATTGTTGCTATATACTTTTGCATTTTATAGTAATTCCGGAGTGACAATGAAGTGATGAATTTTTGTTTAATTTGTCCGAAGAAAATGGTAAAGTTATAATGATTATATATACAGTATGTCCACTAAAGCCCCTTGTCACGCTTTTAACCTCGGAAATGCTGCTGCTATATCCACAAATATGATTGGACAGTTGGACAATTGAAAGACACAGTTTTTTCGAGAGCTTTGGCTCTTTTCAGATTAGCGTTCTTATCTCAAAAACGGTACGAGATACAGGGAAAAAATCAGTTACAAAATTTTTCAATATAATACATTTAGTAGAAAAATACACCTCAATTTGCATGTGATGCCCATTAATTCTCGCAATAGAAGGCATAAAACGCCCATTTCTCTGTTCCAATTTTCCATAAATGCACTTACCTTACATTAAGCTCATTTATCTTTCAAGCTTTAAGTGATTTCCGTTAGTAACGATACACATGTAGACGATGGTCTGCAAATCCTGCTGCAAGTTTTATATGGCTGGTAACACACCAGCAAATGTATCAATAATACGTTTGTACGCCTTTAATTTTGTTAACTATTAACGTCCACAAGATATCTTTTCGTACTAAATCGATGATGCTCTACAACTTTGTAAATCACATTTTCCCCTATCTCGTTTTGTTTTAGAGATTGGCATGTTAACTGGACAGTTTTCCATCAGTTTGTGCCGTAAGAGATTTCCTTCAGTAGCGCATGGCTGGCTAGTTTACTATCGTCATTTATGAATATTAAGCAGCCGTTACGAAATGAAGAGGGTGATAAGGAACTTTAGTGGGCATAGTGCATATATTCTGATCACCAACAAGTTAACATCAGCTTTGCGCACTGTTGTTTGCGCACCCTATTCCATTTTCCGTCCCACGTGATGTTGCTATCTTATGACCTTATAAAAAAGGAAGTTGGGATAATCTTGAATTTTAACTTTACAGCATTGCGTTATTTGCAGTATCTTAAAGTATAATTCTAACAAATGTTTTGTTGAAGTCAATAAAACTTGTTGATTCAAGTGAAAATTTTAATTTAGTTTAATAAACAACCACTTTGGAGTTGGGCTTTCTTTTAACTTGGAAGTTGGGCTTTCTTTTAACTAATTGAAATGTTTTTGAGTAAACAAAGTATTTTAAAAATATCTACGTAATATAAAAGTTCTGTCAACGAAAATTTTGCTGTTTCAACAAAGTTAAAATACTGTCTACAAAATTTTAAACTGAGCATTTTTTCACAGTCATTTGAAACTAAATTAAATTATACATTCTTTTGCTTATTTATTTTAAAATATAATAAATAAAAAATAAAATTATAAGTCATATAATATTATTTGCGTGTCTTTCTTATTTTTTATAACTTTATTTACTTTGAAATTTTTTAGCTTATTTTACTCTTTAAAGTTCAGCAAAAAGAATCATTATGTAAAGTCTATAACACTCCTATTGAATAGGTCAGAAACTACGGTTATTATTCAGAAAACTAACTTAAGAAATCTCTACATGTTTTTGTGTTGTGATTCGAGCTAAAACACGTCAAAACTAAATGACAACAGATTTTAATTTAGATCCCTCCGATGTTTCAGTTTTACTTTCATTACACTCCTACTGAACTTTTCAGCAATTTTCAACTTATTTCAGAAAAACATCGCAACGAGAGCGAAAAAAAACTCCAACAAATGCGAGATGAAAATTAGAAATTTTACAATTTGCCAGAGAGCCTTGTATTTTTGTGGAACAATTTAATTTTGTGGAGTGCGGCGCTAAGCAAAAATTGTTTAATTTTAAAGTCGCATTCAGAGTTTTGTAATTTAGAAATTCGCAAAAATAAAATGGTGGAAGTGTGACGTCTCCTTCTTCAAACTGAGAGCCTGGCTGGCTTGCTGAGTGTAAAGAAGAAAATAGCTTTATTAAATGTCACTTTTAATTTACCCTGAACAGCCAAAATCAGAAGAATGCTGTAAGTATAGAAGATTATTTGTATGCTGTGAAGATAAAAGTATTCTGTCTGAACCTCATTAAATATAAATCACTTGCGTTCATTCTGAGTACAGCAATTAGTATACTATACTCTTTTATCTGAATTTAAAAATGTGACATCAGCATGAAAGATTAAGTGGATGGGATTCATGATTCTTACTTCCTGATTTGTTTAAACTCATAAGGAATTTTACACGAAATTAAACTTTTTTGTAATTAAAATGCTATGGCTAGATTATTTTCATTAAAATTGATTGATTTTCATTATAAGTGTTCAAATTTTTTCAATTCAGTTTTTTTTAAAGTTTAATATGAAGCTAAGATAATACAAAAATACTTTTACACGTGTTAAAAAAATCTGATGTGTCCAACACATGACTTCCTTGCACGTCCATTAGATCAAAAATATTTTCGACGAACTTCCTCTAAATTTATTTGTTTGAAAGAGATAAAATATCAATAATAGTAAGGTTTAGCGATTTCTAGCCAAATATTTCGATATCGCCAAGCTGAGTTCAATTTGAAAGATTTCCTTCTGACACTTTATTTGGCGATATTTCACCAAAAGCCGACAAATTTGAGATAGTCAGCGAGATTTTGGGGATAGCCAAAGTAGTCATTGACCACAGACTTTCAATGAATTGAATGCATCTATACACCTCAATGTATTCAAAGTCATTTGGCTCACCATGTAAATAAATTCTCAGTCGATTGCTGTCAAAAAAGATATTGAAAACAGATAGATATTACAATAGTTCTAAATACAAAGTTAAAAAATCTACGGGTTAAAGTTTTAGAGTTATACAAAATAGGAAATAATTTTTGGCGCCAAATTTGGCGATATTTCGGCGAAACTCGTCAATGTCGACGACATTTGGCGAGATTTTAAGCATAAACCAAACAATGACAGATTATCGCCAAATTTGGCGATATTTCGCCAAAACTCGCCAAGAACGATGACAAATGGCGATACTTTGGGCATGGACCAAATGACTGACTATCGCCAAATTTGGCGATATTTCGCCAAAACTCGCCAAGGTCGAGGACAGACGGCGAGATTTTGGGCATGTACGAAACAATGACTGTCTACAGTTGTATTATAATGAAGATGTACATAGACATTAAGCTACTGAAATTCTTTTCGGTGGTCCTGTAAATAAACTCTCCAGTAGATTGGAACCAAAATTCGAGATGCACAACTAGATGTTACAACATTCTTATATATGAAATTTCATAATAGTTTTTGAGATTTGAGAGTTAAATATGCACACACGTACACCAAAAGTCGCCAAGCTTGGCGACTTTTGGCATAGTTCTTGAGGGAGGCACGTGACCGTGGCCGGACCATTACCTAACTTATGTGGTAGGACGGTATTGTGCTTGAAATGGATGAATGCCTCTAAAATTGCTATTGACCGTAATGTATTGGAAATATTTTGAGTGTTCCTGTAGCAGAACTATGAATGATAAAGACACTTTTTTTAATGGAGAAATTCATTTTCTAACTCTTTACAGCATATATCACTTTTGAGTCGTTTGAAATAGCCCAATACCTCTAAAAAACGCTTTGATGAATTTCGGCTCATAGAGCGTAATGTATTTCGAATCTTTTGGGCGGTCCTGTAGATAAACTATTCAGTCGAATGGAACCGAAAGGGGATGTGCACAACTAGATGTTACAACAATCCTAAATATAAAGTTTCAACATTCAACGCCTAACAGTTTTTGAAATATGCGAGTTTAATGAATTTCGGCCCATTGAGTGTAATGTATTTCGAATGTTTTGGGCAGTCCTGTAGATAAACTATCCAGTCGAATGGAACCAAAAGGGGAGGCGCACAACTAGATGTTACAACTATCCAAAATATGAAGTTTCGACATTCTACGTCTAATAGCTTTTGAGTTAGGCGAGTTTAATGAATTTCGGCCCATAGAGCGTAATGTATTTTGAATATTTTGGGCGGTCCTGTACATAAACTATCCATTCGATTGCCACCAAAAGGGGAGTGCACAACTAGATCATAGAACAATCCTAAATATCAAATCTCAACATTCTACGACCAATAGTTTTTGAGATATGCGAGTTACATACATACGTACGTACGTACAGACGGCATGGAAAAACTGGCCACAGTAGACTCGCCACTGGTCAAAATGAGTTGCAGACGCGTTAATATGATCGTGCATGCTAGCCTACGATGAGATGCATCGAAAAATTTTTTTTTAATTAAATTTAGAGGTAGTCAAAATCGGTTTTTATGTCGAAATTTGGCCCCCAAAATTTTTCGGGATCACATTACTTCCTTATACTACTTACAAGGAAGTAAAAAAAAAAAAAATCTGATGTGTCCAACACATGACTTCCTTGCACGTCCATTAGATCAAAAATATTTTCGACGCACTTCCTCTAAATTTATTTGTTAGAAAGAGATAAAATATCAATAATAGTAAGGTTTAGCAATTTCTAGCCAAATATTTCGATATCGCCAAGCTGAGTTCAATTTGAAAGATTTCCTTCTGACACTTTATTTGGCGATATTTCACCAAAAGCCGACAAACTTGAGATAGTCAGCGAGATTTTGGGGATAGCCAAAGTAGTCAGTGAGCACAGACCTTCAATAAATTGAATGCATCTATACACCTCAATGTATTCAATCATTTGGCTCACCATGTAAATAAATTCTCAGTCGAATGCTGTCAAAAAAGATATTGAAAACAGTTAGATATTACAATAGTTCTAAATACAAAGTTAAAAAATCTACGGGTTAAAGTTTTAGAGTTATACAAAATAGGAAATAAATTTTGGCGCCAAATTTGGCGATATTTCGGCGAAACTCGTCAATGTCGACGACATTTGCGAGATTTTAAGCATAAACCAAACAATGACAGATTATCGCCAAATTTGGCAATATTTCGCCAAAACTCGCCAAGAACGATGACAAATGGCGATACTTTGGGCATGGACGAAATGACTGACTATCGCCAAATTTGGCGATATTTCGCCAAAACTCGCCAAGGTCGAGGACAGACGGCGAGATTTTGGGCATGTACCAAACAATGACTGTCTACAGTTGTATTATAATGAAGATGTCCATAGACATTAAGGTACTGAAATTCTTTTCGGTGGTCCTGTAAATAAACTCTCCAGTAGATTGGAACCAAAAAATCGAGATGCACAACTAGATGTTACAACATTCTTATATATGAAATTTCATAATAGTTTTTGAGATTTGAGAGTTAAATATGCACACACGTACACCAAAAGTCGCCAAGCTTGGCGACTTTTGGCATAGTTCTTGAGGGAGGCACGTGACCGTGGTCGGACCATTACCTAACTTATGTGGTAGGACGGTATTGTGCTTGAAATGGATGAATGCCCCTAAAATTGCTATTGACCGTAATGTATTGGAAATCTTTTGAGTGTTCCTGTAGCAGAACTATAAATGATAAAGACACTTTTTTAATAGAGAAATTCATTTTCTAACTCTTTACAGCATATATCACTTCTGAGTCGTTTGAAATAGCCCAATACCTCTAAAAAACGCTTTGATGAATTTCGGCCCTTAAGCGTATTGTAATTCGAATCTTTTTATGGCGTGTTTCTGTAGATAAACTATCCAGTCGAATGGACCGAAAGGGGAGTGCACAACTAGATGTTACAACAATCCTAATATAAAGTTCAACATTCTACGCCTAACAGTTTTGAGATATGCGAGTTTAATGATTTTCGGCCCATAGAGCGTAATTGTATTTCTGAATCTTTTGGGCGGTCCTGTTACATAAACATATTCATTCGATTGCGACCAAAAGGGGAGGTGCACCAACTAGATCATAGAACATTCCTAAATATCAAATCTCACCATTCTAACGACCCATATTTTTGAGAATATGCGAAAAAAAAAAATCTGGCATGATTTTAAAAAGAGTAAAAACGTAAAAAGGACCCTTTTTCTTATAGCACATTAATGGAAGAAGCCGAACGCTCGTGGATATATCACTGAACCTTTTTACAAGATTTTTTTTTTACAGTTCTGGTCTCTGAGAACGCTTTCGGGAACTCTAATCCCTCTTCCAAAACGAAAATCCAGCAAAATTCGAAACATGTTTTGCTTTCAATGATACGCATTTTCTCCACTGAATTCATTTTAAGAAATACTCGCTTTTTTTTCCTACGCATCATTATACCAGATTTATATTTTTTCTTGCGAATAGTGAATACAGGATCCATGTCACTTTAAACATATCCTTGCCGTAAGAAATAAAAAAATCAGGCTGTGCATCAACTCTTAATAATGCATGTGTGACACAACACCGAAACGTGTATACTTAGAACGCGATATATGTTCAAATATATGATAGCGTATATAAATCCTTTGAAAAATCGGTAACCAGAATATAACCAGGAGATTAGAAAAAGTCGTGCCATAAAAGAAAGTATTCAGAGACATTTTTGTAGTTTCGTTACCCAGCACCATTTCCTTTTCTGCAATTCTGTGATATGGTATGAAAATGTCATTTAAAATACATAAATCTAAATCCATTTTGAAGGATTTATATTTACAGCTACATAAGTAAATAAATGGAAATTTGAAAATTTCTAGTATTTTATTTACGTACAGTAGTTCAATATGTATAAGCAAATGATTATATAAAAGTGTCACAGTGGCTAAGTTCCGTTCATATAGGAATACGGAAAGTGAAGCAGCACCGGCTTGGCCAGTGATTGGGAGGATGAAAGACTCTCTCGGTTTTACTGCTGTGGCACGCTAAAGGGAGCTATGGAAAATTTGTTGTGGCTTCAATGCTCTCCATGTTCAAACGATACCTCTGGGGGTAGCAATCCAGGTGGTAGGTCTCTCATCTGGAATTGCTTCAACATTAGCAGACCGCACATAGGGATCGAAGTTAGTCTGTCTAATAGGGCCCCTGTAATGAAATGACCAGCATCTGAGGCCCTCGTAGCGGTCAAGCCTGCAGTAGGCCGCTGACACGACCATGAAAAAATAAAAGAAGAAAATCATTAAATGAAAAAAAAACATACACGCAAGTAGATTCAAAATTTTTGGAAAAGAAATGTAAAGGGTGATAGAAGTAGCCAAGGCTTTCAGAATCGCATAGCGCTGGGGTAGGCAACATCCTCTTCACGTACATGTTAATAACCACTTCATAAAAAAGTGTTGAAATGTTAGTTTGATTTCTCAATTGAGTTTGGTAAACAAAGGTTTTTTTTTTCGCCAATATCATCAATGAAATGAAAAAGAACTTCTAAACTATCATTTTTTGTCAAGTGCTTTCCATAAACGCTGTATTAGTTTTCGACAAACCATGGTCGTAATGTTTACTATTACTCAAACATATCGTCGAAAGGGATTATTAACAAGTCCATGAAGACGACGCTTTGGACCCCACATTGCTGTGTGATTCTAAACCACAGCCCCAATACTCGTGGCTGTGATTGTTGACATAAAATTAATAAACGCACCTGGATTATATTTTATTTGAAGAGCTTTTCACACAGATTTACATGGCAACAGGCATCGCGAAAATCCCGCTTTCTCAGCAGTGTTTTCACTTTTATTGTCAATGGTCACATGGTTTAAAAGCTAATCACATGTTCCCAAAATAGCGCATTTATTAGCTATTAAAATGCCGGGGTCTCATAGTCTCTGGAAATTCTTGAGAGCCGTGGCAACTATGAGACGAAGAATGAGGTGAAATATACCAATTAATTTTTTTAATTAAAATTAGAGCCCAAGACAAATTATTTGTTTGAAAACGAAAGTTGTTACACCCAGAAGCAATAAGTAAATACTTTACAATACAATAAGTAATTAAGAGTCTAGTAAAGGTAGCTTTTGAGGATTTCTTCCTGCATTTGGATGTTTTTTCCGTAGTAATGGTCGTGTCCCTAGATTGGAAATATTAGCTCCCTTTGCTAAGTCATCTAATCAACTGTCTACTGTTTGATTCGTGTTATTTTATCATTTAAATATTTTTATAAGTTTATTTCCGCTAAAAAAAGTTTCGGTTTTGGAATGTGGGTAAATTCCAATATAAGTTCATCTATTTTGCATTATGTACGTGCATGTGTATAAATGTGTGAGTGTTAGTTATTGTAGCATGTTATTAGTTTCCCAAATTACACTGCTGGCCACCCAAATTGCAACACCAAGAAAAACAAGAGATATCACAACAAAATTTATTGTGTAGATAACATGTTGACCAAGTAACAAATGATTAAATTTACAGCATTCTATGAAGCGTGGTTCCTGCCAAAATCAGTACCCAGAGTAGCCGCCGTTGTTGGAGATCACAGCTGCCACACGCCTCGGCATTGATTCAAAGAGACTTTGAATGTGTTCTTGGGGTACAGCAGACCAAGCAGCTTCCACACGTTGCCAAAGTTGATCTGGTGTGACAGCTGGGGATGAACTCTGGGTCAGTCGTTGAGCAACCATGGACCACATGTTTTCTATCGGCGAAAGATCCGGAGAGCGCGCCGGCCAGGGAAGCAATTCAATCTGGTGATTGACGAAGAACCCTTGGACAATGCGTGCCACGTGTGGCCGTGCATTATCCTGCTGAAATATGGCTGTTGGCAAGCCCTGAAGGTAAGAAAGGACAACTGGCTCCAACACCTCGGAGATGTAGCGCTGGCTGGTTAAAGTACCGGCAATGCGTACTAGAGGAGTGCGAGAGAGATATCCGATACCGCCCCATACCATAATACCCGGTGCAGGACCAGTGTGACGGTGCATAATGCAGCTGTTCAGCATCCTCTCTCCACGGTGTCTCCAGACTCGAATCCGACCGTCGTGGTGTTGCATACAGAAGCGTGACTCGTCAGTAAAGAGAATTTCATTCCATTCTGTCGTCCACATCCTTCTTTCATCGCACCATTGGCGGCGGAGACGTCTGTGGTTCCGCGTCAGAGGTAGACAAAGCAACGGACGTCTTGCGGACAGACCATTCTGCTGTAAACGACGTCGAATGGTACGCGCAGACACTGGATGATGCGTTACAGACTGAATCTGCTGTGATATGGTTCGTGATGTGACTGAGCGGTCCGTCACTGCCATGCGTACAATCTGCCTGTCATCACGTGACGTGGTGCACTGAGGTCGATGCGGTCGATCACGTCTGTCCGTCGTACCCTCCTGCACCCAACGATCACATATCCGCATCACAGTTGTTTGGTTTCGTCCAATACGACGACCGATTTCCCTGAAAGATAACCCACAATCTCGGTATGCCACTATCCTTCCTCTGTCAAACTCGGATACTTGATCAAAAGATGATCGTTGTTTCCTACGAGGCATAATTTATCGTTTTTTTGAAAAAAAAGCAAGAAAAACACAATTGCTGTACTTGAAACCGTCGAAATCTCCAAGCCTTAAATAGCGCTTTGAGGTGGCGCCACAGGCGCGCTTGATGTGCGTCTGCGCTGAAATTCTAATCATTTGCATATCTCACCTCAGCTAATGCATGTTGTAAATTTCATATTATTTGCATGCTTCCTTCAGGGTGTTGCATTTACGATGGCCAGCAGTGTATAATAGAAAATTAAGAAATCGTTCATTAATATAAACTGGACGTTATCACTTTCATACTTCATACACACATATACATTTCATACTTTTCACCCTTTCATACACATTTTTCATATTATTATCTTGAAAGACGGTTATTTTTATTATTATTTATGTACGGATATATATGATTTGTATTTAAACATAATTTTAATTTAATTAATTAATTTATTTATTTAAACTGCTTGACAATTGCTAAGGAACAAGTGATTTATGCAAAATTGTATCTCAGACAGCTGACCAATAACAGTAAATTCAAGTTCAGTGGTCGTGGTAGACCAGGACTGGTTATCTGTATAAAAGACAGTGTATATAAGCTCATGATTCATATGAAAATTCATGATGTTTGATGAAAATAGTGCTGGATGTTATAAGTTTTTCCTCTGAAATTCTGCTTGGTTCTTACAATAATTAAAATCAAAATGTTGGCAAGACATCATTTGAGTAACTACGATCGTGGACTAGCAGTTGGACGACTGGAAGCAGGTCAAGTGTCACCACTGTAGCTGCTGCAATGGGTGTATCAAAGAGTGTCATCTCATGATTACAGAAGGCTGCTGAAGATGGAATTGCTTTGCAAAAAGCATGCCAGGGGTCGTGGTAGGAACACCACACCTTTTAGAGAATCACTATTTAGCCCTCTTTACAAAAAGGAACAGAAATTACACTCCTGGCCAGATAGCTGCAAACCTTGCAACCGCTACCAGTACGCATGTTTCAGCAAGAGCCATCTCACGGCAATTAAATCAAGTTTGTTTGTATGCATGGATGCCTGTTTGTTGCATCCCACTTCAACCACACCATCGTTGAAAGAGATTATGCTGGTATAAGGAACATGTTGGTTGGGATAACCAAAGTTGGTTTAGAGTAATGTTCTCCGACGAATCTCATTTCAGTGGGACAAGTGATTCTGGCCATCAATTACTGTGGAGAGAGTGTGGAACATGTTATGCACAACAGTTTGCATGTGAACATGATGGGTATGGCCTAGGCATGATGGTGTGAGCAGGCATCCTGCACTTCACATTTGCACCACTTCACATCTTTGAGCGAGGAAGCATTACATCGCAGTGGTATAGCAGAGAGATTATTCTAGATCATGTTCATCTTTTTAGAGGTGCTGTAGTCAAGACTTTCTGTTTATGGATGATAATGCACGGCTACACAGAAGCGTTGAGGTATCGGACACACTGTAAAGTGAAAATATTCTCCGTATGCAATGGTCTGCTTATTCTCCTGACCTAAATCCTATTGAACATGCCTGGGATGCTCTTGGCAGACATGTTTCTCAAAGAACCATCCCTCTCCGTACAGTGCAAGAGCTCAAAACTTGAAAGAGGAGTTTGACAATCTCCCCCAAGCACTCCTTGATAGTTTAGTGAAGAGCATGGAGAACAGATGCAAAATCTGCATTAGTGTCCGTGGTCAACAAACATCTTACGAAGGTATTCATGTCTTCATCATTCTGATCCGAAGATCAATTTTTGGGGCTGTTTGGAAATTATTCAAGGAGCATCTTTTTTAAGTTTTTAATTCTTTGATGTGGCGATATTTGTACCATTTTGCACAATAATAAATGCACATCGTCCCTACTAAATATGTACTTAGTTTCATTTGTTGAATCATTGTCTATTCTTAATTATTCCGAAAAACGTAATTGTTCCTTATCAATTTTCAAGCAGTGTATTTTGGGATGTTTGATAATGTGAAGAGATAAGAATTATTTTGTACATTTTTCTATCTTTGTACATGTAAATGTTTCTATGCGTAAAAGATTTTTGTTTAGTAAGTGGTAGCTGATATGCATCTTTTTCATCTATTTACTGAATTCTGGATGCTCATTTTTCTTAATAGCCGCTGGGCTAAATGAATATCGGCTATTTCTGAAATTCATTTTCAGAAATAGCCGATACCGATAGTTTTAAGTTATGGTATCGGCCGATACCGATACTTTACATAATTTAATGTCATTTAAACCTACATCTGTGTTCTGGGCAGTTTTTGTAACGAGAGTGTAGTTCTCGTTAAAATGAATAACAGCATGATGAAATTTGAGCCCAGTAGAAAGCATTAAAAAGAAAAAGCAGTAGATACATTGAAGTGTGAATTTACAGTAGTTCTAGTCTTTCTTTTCTATTCAATCATGCCGACGAATGGCCGAATTTATAAAAAGCTGAGCACTGGGAAGCGTCTTAGTGTGCAGGTTCGGAATTCTTTCTCCTCGCGTGGCTGTCGATCTAGTGGTCTAGAGTTTTGGGCGATTTTCTCCAGATGTTACGTGAATATGCGTTAGACTCCCTTAAAAAGTCCTCCGCCCAAGCCCCCCCCCTATAGGTAGATGCCCCTCATTTATGCTTGACAAAACACAAGCACGGGGAGGGTGTGTAGTTAAAGGGATATATTAATAAGAGAATCTATTTCCAGTGCCGACTGGTGCAAATATCTAAATAAATTTTCCTCAGCCTCTATTTTTTCGCCTAATTGTTGCTATGAGTCAGATAAAAGGTTCCCATTTTAGACCCAAAACAGCTTCCTGCTTGCTCTTACTATATGTGTCTTTGTTTTTGGTTCGTGCCTCGATTTTGTGCTTACAAAAGTAAACACATGAAATTTATTCAACTTCAAAGCTTGCAAGTTTTATTTAGATTTTCTTTAATTATAATTCTTTCACATATGAAAATATTTTTTAGATTACTTAAACTGCATTAAATTGTGATAATGTATAAACTGTACAGTATTATGTAAGTACATATGTATTTAGATATTGTTCATTAAATACGTATGTAAATTCTTCCCTTAAAATGCATAATAAGTTCACATTAATTAATGGTTTTATTTATCTGCTCCAATTATTTAACCACTAAGTGAATTATTAAATGTTTTAGCAAGATTTCTTTTTAATATGAACTCGTATGATCATTTTTAAGTTCTTTTTGAAAATCCGAATATTTTGATTCTCCGGACAGGGTAAAATCACAATTAATCCGGATGATCCATGTATTTGATCTTTTCCGTACGAAGAACAGGTACACACCGATTATTCCTGTGTTTTCCTTATATATAAACCAAATACTATTCACAAGAAATATGCTTTTTTACCCCAAAATTTGAAATAAACTAAATAATAATTAGTATTACTAATTATACTAATACAGCTTCAACTTTTTAAACAATATAACTAATTATTAGATATTGATAATTATTACACTCTCAAAACAGAATGATACACAAATCCTACGTTCTCTCATTAATCTGATAGATAATAAAATCATTAAATGTTTGATAATTCGTACTTTTGATAGTGTGTAATGTTTTAAAAATGAATCTTTTTTATTTAACTTCTGGACCAACATAATTAAAGTTCACGGGAGTCGCCAGTTTTCAAGTCACTGCCAAAAAGTTAACTTCTTTGCGACACAAAGAAGGAATAAATTGTTTTTTACAAATAGGTTTCGTTTATAATTTTAGTATCATTAATTTTGTCATTGAAACAGCTACAATATGAAGAAAAATATTTTTGCTCGTTTTCAAGCTACGCCTTGGAGGGTCTAAATAAAAGATGCTTAAAAATGACGAGATTAAATGAAGGTTAAAGAAAAATCCAAAAATGATAAACTAAATTCAATTTTCAAGTCTTAAAAAAAAGTTGCTACTTAAAGTATCCATATTTAATGAAATTGATCTTCAGTGTTTTTGTTTTTATGATCATTGTTAACATGTTTTTCTGTGATTGATATGAACAAATTTTATCTGTTTTAATTCTAAGCTCTGAGCAGGGGCGGCGTGGCACGGTAAGCAAGGTCTGGGTGCCATCGTCGAAAGGGGGGCCATTTCGAACTAAAACTGAGAAAATCTTGATCTAGAGCAGTGGTTCCCAAACTTTTTTGTCCTTCTCTTCAAAAAATCTTCAACTAGATTTTTTTTTCGCGACCCACTACTACATAACGATAACCAATATAGGCTATATAAAATAGTATAGTTTACTATATATATAAAATACTAAAGTTTAATTTTCCCACCTTTCGACCCACCGAAATTGCTCCCGTGACCCAACAATGGGTCGCGGCCCATAGTTTGGGAACCACTGATCTAGAGCACAAAAGGGGCGCCTTTTTTTACGTTTGCAGAGGGGCACCATGGGGGGGGGTATGTCCGACAAACGTCATTCGGTTCAAACCCTATCCCCGTTTGCATGCGCAGAAATACGATTCACTTCCGATAGCAGAATGCTACTTTCGGTTTCAAATATTTCCGGCTGACTAATATTAAAATGTCTGTATCTGAAGTTCTATAAGCTAAATAGAAACAAATTCCTCAAACGTATTTCGAAGGCTGAAATATTACACTTTAACACACATATGGGCAACCGCCCGCGGCATGTGCCCGCCACGGCTTTGATCCGGCCCGGAACATTTGAAAACTCCGTATAAACCATTCAATATCCCATATAAATCCCAATTATACGGCCCGCCACTTCGCTAAAATCCGCAAGTTTGGCCCGCGACTTCGCTAACATCCTAAAGTTTGGCCCACAACTTTTCAAAGGTTGCCCATACCTGCTTTAACACTTTAAAGGTCGTCATCCCCTGAAATATCAAACGATGTCAAGGACCGTCTCCCCCATCAATTTTGATATCTATATCATACCCAAGCCGAATCAGATGTCCTTGCGCCAATTTTTTAAAATAAAAATTTAAAGCATGTCTCTTAAGCGTGAAATCTATATCAAGAGCTAGACTTTCTCCAACGATATCAAAAGCCTATATATACAGTAGAATCTCCCTATAACGAAGTCTCCTTACAACGAATTTCTCCCTATAACGAAATTTTTCATGGAAACGTAACTTTAAGGCTTAAATAACACTATAAACATTCTCCATATAACGAAGAGCTTATCTTCCCATAGCGAATATTTCAGATTTACCTTTGATTTTTTTTTTTGTTAGTTTTGAAGAAAATTTTAATTTTTGAACAGACCACTTAGTGGAAGAGTAACAGATGATAAAAATGGAGGCCAGGAAAGTGAAACTGACTCCGATAATGAAGACACTTCACCAGCGCCCGATTATGACCAACAGGGGCACCGGGCATTGATAGATTTGGGGGCCCCCAATCTATGAAATTTGTTATATTTTTCATAAAATTTTGATATAAAAAAGAATATTTCAGAAAAAACATTTAAAATTGGGGGCCCTGGGCAAAGTCCCGATTTGCCCATATAATAATAAGGCCCTGCGCTTCACGACCAAAACCACATCAAACTTTAATGCTTCAACCTTTCAAAACCATTAAAAAGAGGTTTCCAAATGGAAGAAAATGTGCCTCACTCTATTTTCAGCGGACTTTTAAAATGTGAATATTTTTATGAAAATTTAAAATCACAGAATGCAAAACAATGTAAAATAACGGAATTTTGAAGTAAAATAAACGTAAGTGCATTACATATTTTATTCTCTAAATTCGTGGATTGTCTTTACTTTTGAACATTTCATTTATACAATGAAAAGTAAGAAACCGTAAGTTTAACAAATTTATAATAAATACCAATTTATTTTTAATTGAAAGTCATAATTTAATACTTTTAAACATCGAATTAACTAAAAAGTTTGTAATATTTGCTGAAATAACTGCAAAAATCTCTAATCTCTGTACAACGAAATTTTCTCTATAGCGAATTTTTTAACTGGAACCGAGCGAGTTCGTTATAGGGAGATTCAATTGTGTGTGTATATATATATATATATATATATATATATGAATGAACTCTTTTTCGAGTCCACACAGTGAGAAAATAAACGTTTATAAAACTGAAGTAAAATTATAGCCTACCTCTCGACATTTGTTTTTTGCAATCCTTGCAGATAGCGTATTTAGTGTTGGGCACCAATTCAAAATAATTTAGAAGAATAGACGATTGTCCTGTTAAACTGTCATCTAACGATTCTTCGTCCATAATTTCGACCACACTTGGTGATACGACATCCATTTAGCGATGGTTAGAATTAAAAAAACAAAAAAAAAAACACAGTTCGAAAACACTCGCGCAAACAAATGTGCCAATGAAACGACGCCTCTCATCTCATTACCAAAATAAAGATTCTAGAATGGTGTTGCGCCTGCATGGTTTCTTCTGAAAAGCGAAGTATCGGTGAAAAGTATCGGTGAAAATGGATGAAAGCAACAGAAACCGATACTTTCCCGATACTTTTAGAATCGAATGAACCGATACCGATACCTAAAAAAATAGGAGGTATCGGCGCCGATATTATCGGTCGATCCCTACTAATTACTGAAAATTTATTCTCAAGAGTACACGTGATTAGGGGCTTGCTTAAAAAAATAAAAGACAAAATTGCTGAATGTGTTTCTATATGATATCCTGCTGCAATTATCAGCTGCATTTTCTAGTTGAAAGTTTTTCATTTTTATAAAATTAATTTTTCATCAGGAAAACGAATTGTTTAGATCAACAGAGATACTTTTTAGAGAATATTTTACATAATATAAGACTATAAAGACAGCTTAGTGTGATCAAGGTGAGGTGTAATGAATGTAAAAGGAATAATAATTAATTAAAAAAATGTAAATCTGAATATTTTCAGTCAATCCTGACGCTGTTTTTACATTAACAATCATCCTCACAATTATCACTCTCTTAAAGTTATTTTGTAAATTGTGTGTATAAAATTGTATAAAATTCTGAGAAGGCCATTTACATGAAAGATTCTGAAAACAAAGAACCATTGAGTTGTAATTTATTGATAAGGCATTATTATTACCAGTTAGTAGACTTGTAAAGCTAATATCTATAAAAACTCATCTTTGATCAAAATTTAAAAAAAAAATATTTTTTTTTGGCGCGTAACATGTGACTAAACAAATACCTCTTGATATCACTCGGAGGGGAAAACCATTGTTTGTATTTCATATATTTCACTGTATTGTAACTCTTAATGCAGTAAAAAAAGGTTTTACAGGCAAAATAAGCTTAGGGAAGTATCTCCAAAGAATACAAGTACAGTAGTTTTTTTTTTTCTAGAGGGGGGGGGGGTGCAATTCTTTAGGTGCGTGTAAGGTAATGAAATGCAACATTAATTGTGCTAAAAAATGGTAAAGCTGCTACAAAAAGTAATGTGTGCTGCAAAATGTGTCCATCGATACATTTTTTTTTTCGATTGCAATAATAAAATTTTACTAAAAATAGAAAGATTTAAATGTATTAAAATTTTGATATAAATTAGAAATTAAAACAAGAAAATCTTCTAATCCATCCTTGCTTTAGGAATTAAGGACGACAATTTGTAATTTTTGAATGTGGAAGTGTGCCTCATGACTGAAAATTTTGGTTAAAAATGCTCTATTAGTAATATTCAATGCATGGATAGTTACTTCATACACCATTATGATATATATCCTCCGGCATAGGCCGAAAAGTTCATTAGGAGCTAACGGTTTTCACAGAAATTATCTTATTAAATAACACCGGTACACGGTCACCAAAATCAGACTCAATTTCTGAACTTAAAATTCGCAAGTGTCAGGTATTTCAATTCACTATTACTATAGTCCTCGATGCATGAGCTATGCTTTTGTCACGAACTACGGCACTAAGATAGGGACGCCGAAAGCGAGAAGTATAAAGGCATCTGCTGGTAGTTATGCTTGATTCATGATTTATACTATGCTTGATTCATAATGATACATTCATAATGATTTATACTAATGATTGCATTTAAACTCACGTATGAGGCTTTTTTTTTTTTTTTGTTGAATCTGTGAATGACATTACACTTTAAAATTTTCACTCTTTATTCCAGGGGTGTCATGGTTTAAACCAAATGCTTTTTTAAAAGAATAATTTAAAATTACGAATGCTACAGATAGAATACAATCTGATATATTTCTAAATTATCCTTATAAGTATCAACAAGTTTTATATCAATCTAGTAGATATCTTATTCTTTTATAATTATTAAAAATTATTAATTGAACTTAAATTATAGTCTGAATTTTTTATTTGTTTCTAAAATAGAGGTATTGTGTTTTAACAACTCATTTCTAAAGCTTAAAAATATCATTTTGAACAACTTATCACCATTATTACTTATGTTAATCTAAGAGCAATATTCCATGTTAATTTAGTAAACAACTACTATTGTATTATATTGTATATTAAACGTAGAAAATAGTATTCTCTAAATAAAATATTAAAATTTTGTGATTTGAATGTCCACATGAGTATAGCAACAATCATTTATTTACTTTGAATTATTTTCAGAAAGAATATTAATTGATATTTGCGCATTTTATAAATACTTTCATTTATAAATATGCAACACGTAATTATAGAAGGATTTTTAAACCGAAAAACCTGGTTTAAACTAAAAATTAATCCTGTTTAAACCAAAAAAAATAGTTTTTCTGGTTAAAAAAAAACCGGGTTTATTTCCAACCTTGCTTTATTCCATTAAAAAATTAGCCAGAATATTTAAAATCCATATTAACCTGAATTTTTCGTTCGAAAAATAATCCGAATTTAACTTTAAGGCATATTTTAATGAATAATATCACGTAAATCAAATAATTTTGAGACACATTTGATTTATAGATATTTTATAAATGCAGTATGCTGCTTAAATGCAACGCTAGGCATTGACATGAAGTTTATTCACGGACAATAAATAAATATTCTAACAACACTGATGTTGCGTTAATGCAACACTGGGTTCATATGGGCTATAAATATTAAATATTACGTGTGGCAGCACATTTCAGCTTTACAATATCTTCTGCTAAAACCTACCCCATCCCAGTATCTCAGAGTTTTATTAAATCTCAAAACGAATCCAAACACCCTCTCCAAGTAAACAATCTACGGTATTCTCAAATTGATCCCCTTCCACAAAATAAAATTTTAATAAATATGTTTATCCCAAATCTAAAGATAACATTAGTTACATTGGAAAACTTTATATGACACAAGTCACAAATCCCGGCTGCATAGCTATGCCAAAAAACTCACCCGAAAGACAAACAAAGCCTCTGTTTTCATACAGAGTGTAGTAATAAAAACAGAGAATACAGGTATGCGAGAAAGGAGACAACAACATGGAAATATTCAGTTGGCGAGGTTTATATTTTGAATAATAAAACAGCCGATAGTGGTTTTCAGGGCGATTTTTCTTTTCTAGAAAAATAAAATAAACGTTTGATGATATTTTGGAGAGTAACGCATGTAAAACTCTCAAGAACAAAGTTCAATACTTTTTAAAAGTTTTAAATTTATTCAAACCATTATGGTATTTAATTCGAGGTTATTCGAGTTTCTATATTCTAATCGATGTTTGTATGTTAAGGCAATGCTTCACGCGGGCTACCTGCCTAGGGTGCTGGATGCCTTTGGCAGGGGACCTTTTTAGGTGTTCTTGACCTTTCGCGCACGACGGTACAGTGCTGCCATTTCTTAAAAATAACACTATTGATGGCAACAGAAAAAAAAAGGTTAAAAAATCTTTCTTCCCTCCGGGTTACTACATTTAAATATTTCTCGCCAGCTTGGCGAAATAATTCGGTTAAAGAAGAATTCAACATATTGCAGTTATTAAAAAAAAAAAAAAACCTCGGAATTTTCATATTACGTCACAGGAACTTTTTTTCTTTCTGCGCAACACTGCAAAGGGTGGCATTTTTATTTAAATTATGCAGTTGAGCTCAAACTTTCATGTTTAATTTTCGAAATTTCCATCGAATAGCTCAATAAAATACATGAAAAATATTTACAGTTTTACTATATAAATGGGAATACATTTAGTACGCTAGTTACAAAAGGTTGGGGAAAAAATGCAGTCAATTTTTGACAGAAGATTTACGAATAGTGTTATAGTAATAACTATGAATTAAGAATAATTAAATTATTTACATATATTCCAACAAAGTACTTTTCGGGAATGGCAACCGGGATTGGTTTTCTCTTTTACTTTCGCTGGTTGTCAGGACGTCAGTTTTAAACAAAAATAACTTATTTAAAACTGGCTTCATTATAACACTGAAATCTCTTATTCTGAATTGAATTTAAAATTAAGATGGTTACAAACAGGGGCGGCCCTGGTTACAAAAGTAAGATGGTTTAATGATAAAAACCTTCAAAAAGGTACAAATTATTTTCGTCCAATATTAATTCTGAAAGCTTCTGGATATATTGGCCATATCAAAAAACGGAAAGAAAAAAAAAAGAGGAAGAAAATCTGAAGCACTTACAGATTTTAAATATGCACTAAAATGCTGGAACAGCTTTAGTATCGCCCACCCGCCATTCTTGGCGCCGTTTATTTTTTTTATCAAACCTTCGCCTAGTGCCGTGTTTTATAAAAAGGTTTACCTTTCAGACTCTTGACGCAACTCCCGAGTTTTAGAATGGCAGACTTTTTGTTTCCAGACACAAAAAACGTCGACAAAAAACATATTACACTTCCATGTACAGTTACAACGATATTATTATCCAAGAGAATATTGTTTATTATTGAGTTAAATTGTTTATTATGACTACCTGTTATACTCTCGCAACTAGAAATTCATTATTTAGTTAAAATTGGGAGCGTTAAATTTCGAAATTTAGTATCGCGAATGGAGAAAATATACATACATACATATATATATATAACTCCATAATATACAAAATATAACTAAATATACACATATACTCCATATTTCTAAGAGTACATCGATATCGCCAATGATAACTTTTTGAATACACCTTGAAGTGCGGAATATGCACATCATTGA
The DNA here is from genome assembly GCA_038373885.1 of Cheiracanthium punctorium. Lineage (NCBI taxonomy): Eukaryota > Metazoa > Arthropoda > Arachnida > Araneae > Cheiracanthiidae > Cheiracanthium > Cheiracanthium punctorium. The sequence continues at coordinate 66,293 of JAWZYV010011648.1, forward strand.
AATTTATTCAGCTCCGGATGATGTGGGTGGGGGGTGGGATGGGGAAGGAGATAATTTATCATAAAGCAATAGGTTATGTTATCAGCAACATAAGTTTGTTCAGTAATTTCTTTTTAATAATGGCCCCATTTTTTCTGAGTTGCAAAGTTAATTTTTTTTTTCAAGTTTCTTTTTACATGGCCTTTCTCTAATACATGTGTGAAATCAAACATCAAATGTATGCGTGGTCGTGGTGGGTATAGTGAAAAATTATTAAATTTATGGGAACGACTTTGTTTGGATTTTACTCTGAAGTATGTTTATTCTTGGAAATTTCAATCAAAAGCATCTATTTAAAGACAAATACATTTTGTGCCATTCCGTGAAGACTGATGTTTAACCTTTTTAGTGAACAAGTAGAACCTGTTATTTTCATGAAAAATTATCTCTTGTGGAATGCTAAAGTGAAAGAAATCATAAAATTATATAAATGGTTCTTTTTTTTAAGTTCTGGCTTTTACTTAAATAGTATTATTTTTGCTATAGTCTAGCAATTTCAGTGTGAGTAAAAGTCTCCAAGGCCAGTGGAAAAATAGGGAGAATTTTATAATATAAAGCCTAATGTAATAAAAAAATATTCCTTGTATATAAATTTATCGGGATAATATAATATCAATTATAAAAGATATATAAAGCACAGTTTAAAAGAATATAAACAATTTTTTTTAACCGTGATTTTAATCCATAACAGATTTTTTTTTACTACTTCTGTCAATAAGGGGAAAATGTAGAGTAGAGGGGGGGGGGGTACATGCAAACACTTTTTTTATTTGTATACTTTTTTTTTAAATTCTTCCAGTTTACCACAACAAAAATGTCAAATAGCCCTTTCTTATGAATTTTTTTGAAAATTTTTGTAAAATATTTCTTTACTTTATTTTATTTTTAAAAAATGAAACCATTCGTCCCTACATAGCTGTTTACACCCGCCCCCCGATGTAATGCTTTTAAGAGCCCCATCATCTTCCTTTTGCCTAACTTGTGAAAATAAAAAATTCTTGATTGAGAAGCAAAATTAAAAATTGTTTTAAAGCTACCTGAATGTTCATATATTATTCTGCAAGAATGAACTTTATCTTCTTAGTTAAATTGAGCTATGCTCTCACTTGAAGAATGTATTTTCTTTGATAGTGGTAGAAAAGTCCACCCCACTTGTAAAAAATGCTGTGACCATCCAGCTTCACCGGATCACATTCTGGGTTCCATCAGAGTTTTTACACCAGTTGTTACACCAGAGTTTTTAAGAGGTATTTAACATCCAATCCCCTTATTATTATTGACTTTTTGGCAGTCAACAACCTTCTGGAGCTGAACTGACATATGTCATATCTTTCGAGGATAGCCAACAGCAACAGAAAGTGCATTTTCACCATTTATCAAAAAAACCTCCTTAACCTCTTCCGTATTTTTAGTTAAAAAACGAGAAATAGACAAAGAAGAAAAAGAAAAATCCAAAAAAATATGTACATAGCGGGTCGCCCGCCATTTTTATTACTTTTTTTAAAGTGTCTCTTTCATCAAAAAGAATAAACAGATTTACTCAGGATGCTAAGAGGCCACCGAAAAAAAGATATGAAGTACTGTAACCGTTAACGATTAATGCTTTCTGGGTGATTTAGTTTTTCCATTCAGGCAAGCCTTTGTTGAATAACATTTGAAGAAGCCCGTTACATGAATTACGGCTAAATAAATTTAGAATATAAGAATATTTTCCTTCATCATACACTTGACAGCTGAAATCATACAAATTATCAATAATTAGTGATCTCTTGACAAAAAAATTCGGCCATTAAAAACAAAGAATCAATTTAGCTCAGAATGCTTGCGAAAGCCGGACACTGTATTCACATTGTCATTCCAACTGAGTACAATTTTAAGTAGGGATGGACGCGAGCTAAAAAATTGGTGTCTCGCGTCTTGCAAAACAGCCGAAAAGCTTGTCTCGTCTCGCAAAAATCCCTATATCATAATGTTAAAAATATTTGTCTCGTCTCGCAAAAAAGCTGTAAATCTCTGTCTCGTCTCGCAAAAATGTCGTCTCGCGTCCATCCCTAATTTTAAGGAAAGTCAAAATCCCAACTACCTTGTAAAGGGTTATTTTCTGTCAATTGTTCTTTTTTGTAACTCACGCTAATTTCTTATGTTTGAAAAAAAAAGGTCATTTTAGAAATGTAAATATTTGAAAATTTAATATTTTAGAGCTTACAAAAACAACAACAATGCATTGGATTGTGGGTATGTTGATTTTTATTATTATTATTGTTTATTTTCTTTTTTTAGTCGACATATGTCAAAAACAATATTTTTCAACTTATTCATTTTATTTGGCAAATTTTTTAGTATGTAAAGACAGCATTTAAGAATTTCTTGTTCAACTCTTCCTCTGGAACAAAAAAATCACTTTGCTGCAGCACTTTCTTTATTCAAAAGTCTAGAAATTTTAATGCTAGGATGACTACTTAGCATTATAAGGAACATATTTCTTCAGAAAATTTATTCGATTTGTTTTCTATTTTAGAGCAGCTTAATTAAGTGCTATGGAATGTAATGTTTAGCTGTTTACATTAATAAAAAGTATATATCATGTTTATTCTTATTTTTTGTATCTTTAATAAATTTTATGAAATATGGAATTGTAATAGCATGAATAAATAAATAAATCACGTTAATATGTATTCATTTTTATCCTGTAATCGAAAACATTACCCATGACTTATGATATTAAACTCATAGATTTAAAAATAGGTGCTTGTAGAAATATCGTTACTGTAAATCCTAAGAACAGGAATAACATTAAATAAAGAATATGCGATATTCTTCAAAATTTTTGAAGAAAAGGACAGATTCTTCAATTACAAATAAAAAGGTTGAAGGAGAAGCTCAAACTTATTGTGGAAAATATCTGCTGACTGTTGGATACTGGTAAATTACTGTGGTAAAAAGTGCATTAAAACTTTTTTTTCTAAGGGTGAACACTTCACCATAGTCATTCGCCACTACTAGGACCAGAATGCTGGTGATATTATTTTATGGAGGAACCTTATAGATGGACCCCATTAAAACTTCGTCATTAAAACTCATAAAAATAGCGTTTGGTCTGCAGAAAAGAAGCTATTTAAAAGTAAATACATTGTAAAATCTCAGTTTGGAAACAATTATTCATTTCTAAAATATCGTGATGTTGTTAAAGTTAAATCTGAACTTATAATTCACATATCAGATGAGGCAAGTTTTGACAGTAAAGGGAATTGTACTTTAACTGATGATAGCCAAATTTAAATTCTGGGAGAATCTAATAAAGTGTGTTCTATCTCTATTTTCCAATGTATCTTCAAATAACATCATTTTTTTGACATGACGTATTTCATTTTCTCCCATCACCCATCAATAATCATTTTACCCCACGCAATAGGGTAATTTTTTCATAATAACGAGCCAGAAAAAAGTAATTGTCAAACAGATATAATTTTTATAAAAGAAATTTTAAAAAATTTACAGAAATATCAAGTGGTTCAATGTAAAACATTTTGATCAAAAATTTCCTGTATCAGTTTAGATGTGTAGTTTGCCAAATTTGAAAATAGCTAAATGTATGGTTAATTTTCCGCAGGTGACCGTATGTATTAAAGATGTTCAATGTAATAACGCAATGCAAATTTAAATTATTAGAGGTTCATTAATTCAAAAATCTCTTAACTGTGTATTCTTCATGATAAGAAAAAAAATTTATTGAAATTTTATTACATTTTCCTATTTAACATTTCGTTTTCCTACTTTCTGCTCAAGGGCTATTTCAAAAATTAAAAATACAAATAAACCATGATTTTTTAATAAGACATGGCGAGTGATATTTCCCATCAAATATAATTTATGCAACGCATTACGATAAACACTAGAGTTACTAATTAACATAATTCACTAGCACGGGTAAGCGAAATACAAAGTCGATTTATCATCACACCTACTTCCTCTATTATATATAATCAACTGTGATAATGAAATTTAGACTTTAGGAAAACTTGCACAAACTGCTTCTCTATTTCACATTGTTAGTATTATCCATTTTTTAAAAATCTGATGTGGACACCACATGACACCCTTGGATGTCAATTAAATCATAAATACCTTCGGCGTACTTCATCTAAACGTATTCGTTCGAAAGAGATAAAATACTGCAATAATACTAAGGTTTAGAAATTTCTAGCCAACTATTTGAGATATCGCCAAGCTGGGATTATTTTGAAAGATTTGTTTTTGACACTTAATTTGGCGATATTTCGCCGAAAGCCGACAATCTTGAGATTGTTACCGAGATTTTTGTCATAGACGAAACAATGATTCATCACAGACTTTTAATGAATTTGAAGGTATGCATAGACCTTCATGTATTTAAAGACTCGTGGATGATCCTGTAAATGAATTACTCCGTCGATTGAAATAAAAAAAGACAGGCTAAATTAAATGTTACAATAGATCTAAATTCAAAATTTCAACATTCTACACTTAAAAGTTTTAAAGTTATGCAAACACGTAATTATTCTTGGCGTTACGTTTGGAGGTATTTCGGCAAAACTCGCCATGGTCGATGACAAATGGCAAGATTTTGGGCATGGGCCAAACAATGACTGAATACAGACATAATATATCGAAGATGTCCATAGACATTAATGTACTGAAATTCTTTCGTGTGGTACTGTAAATAAACTCTCCAGTAGGTTGGAACAAAAGGTCGAGAGTCACAACTAGATGTTACAACGATCTTACATATGAAATTTCAACATTCTAAGACTAATAGTTTTTGAGATATGCGAGTTACATACATACGTGCAGAGGTCAGGGAAAACCCTATCAAAATAGATTCGCGGTCGGTCAAAATGTGTTGTACATGCATTTATATGAACATACATATATGCGTACGATGAGATGCATCTCAAAAATTCTTAAAGGTCCATTTAGAGGTAGTCAAAATCTGGCTACCGAAATCACATTACTTTGTACAAGGAAGTCATATATGAAGAGAGTAAAATAAGTTTTTCGTGAGTTTGAAGGTCAAGGATTCTTATGAAGTCCTACCATTAGTGCTGTAAAAGTAACGACAAAATGAGTATCCGTATGTATTTGTTACTTAGATGTTCGCTATTCCTTACTAAGTATTCGTTACTCGTTACTTTCGTTACTACTAATAGAATCGGTAATAGGGTGTTATATGTGCCCCATAACAACACATCCGGGACAGTGTTGTTATGGGTATATGCCGCCCATACATAAACCCATAACAAAACCTAACCCAAAAGAATTTTTTTTAGCGAAGTTGTACAAAGTTGTATTTAGAGCTTATTTTCTCTGATTTACAGATTGTTTTTATACACATTTATGGTTTTACACAATGCTAAATTATCCGAATTACTGAGTACACATAGAAATCTTCCAAAGACATATGCCATTCTTTTTTTTCTCAACCCCCCCTTTTTAAATTCTGAACGCTGGTTTAACCTGTTCACTCTTATCATAAAAAGTGAAAAGGAAAGCTTGTGACTCGTGTTTTTTTCTGGGAGCGGGTTCTCGAATACTGAGATCCAGGGATTGGGCCATATATATTAAATTCACAGGGCAGGGGATCTCAGTATGATATCAACTACTTTGCGTCTCTACAAGCATAATATCTTTATTATTTGTGAGTTCATATTTTATATCAAAAACTTCTTTTGCTGGACGATTTTTCGAAGTAAATTAAAAATTACCATATTTTAAATTAAAATTGTTTAATTCAGTGAGAATTATCTATTTTTAAGATATTTCCAGTTCTATTTCTGCACTTTTGGGATGAAAGGGGTTAGCCCCTTCTGTGGGTGCATATATGAGAGCATTCTTTAAACAAAAATTATCACTCCTTTCATACAGAAAGAATGGTTGCACCGGACTGTGCTTATTCCATGAGTTCATGGAATAAAATGTACCATAAAATAGGGCAGATGGCCCCCTAAACGCCGACATTTTAGAAACATACTGAACTTTATTGAATTATTTTAATACCAGTGGCTTACGCAGGAGTGGGCATAGAAATCCCGGGTAGCTCCCAATTTTTTATATATTTTTTAAACAATTACTTAAAAAATGTGTTTAGGTTTCCATGCTAAATATTTTTTTTAGTTCCAAATAATATTTTAAATAATAAAAATGTGTGAATTCGTTTACTTTATAAAAAAATATTTTTTTAAAGGTGTATTTAAATAATTTGTTATTTATTACTCATATTTCGATTCTAGCTAAAAAAAAGAAAAAGTTAAGTTCGCAATCCTGCTTCGGAACCACCCTGAAAGAAAGAATTCTGATTGCACCACTATTTAGTACTAAAATGTTAGTAAGCCCGAAATTAGCACCCCTTACTAACATGCTTCTCTTATATGAATTGCTCCTCTACAATTATAAGAACACCCCCTTCCCCCCCTGCAAAAAAAAGTTCAACTGCGCATAAGAACGCACTATACACCGGATCCTATCCCCCCATTGTACGACCCATATCAATAGAGCAGCAGATAGTATATCCATCTCCATAACTGTAACGAAACATACGGATTCTTCCAAACCTCATCAAAACGATACCATTCGGCTCGGCACAAACGAATTGCAACCAGAACATACTACTACTCAAATACCGAAACTGATTTTTCCCTTCAAACAGCGAAAATCCATAATACTTCCGGTATCTAGTAACGGAACGGAACATACTATTACTCAAATACCGAAATTTATTTTCTCCCTCCGGCAGTCTTGTATTCGAAATTCGAACCTGGTCGATCCGAAATGCACACTCAAAAGTCATTTTCCCCCTTGAAACCGCGATCCGATATCCAGTAACAAACAGAAGATATTAGTACTCGATTACTGGAACCCGTTACCCCCCTAGTTCGCCTCGCCTGGAAGTCTGTATTCGAAGTTCGAAGCTGCTCGATCCGAAACAGCTTCGGATCGAGTAACGATTAACGATATCAACCGAAAAGTAACAATTCGTTACTTCGAGTCTGAGTGATTATCCGTATCTTAGTACCGAATACATGCGGTTTGCTTCAGCTCTACCTACCATTGGTTCTGTGTAAGACAATATTTGTGTTAATCATAAGAAGAAGAATCAGAAAGAAACACATTTTTTGTTTGCCACTTGAATACATTTTAATCTACAAAATACATCTCTTTCATCGTTTCTGTTCAGTAGTAAAAGTCCGAAACAATAAAATAATATAAGATCTAATAATCATCATCATCTTCTTCTTTTTTCTCGCAATATCGGTCATATATTTCCATAGAACTGTCTTCTGGATAAAAGATAACAGCTGTATTCGTGCTCACGGAATAAATTCGGCACCTGCAATGATAAAAATCTTGAAAGATAAATCTTGAAAGATAAATCTTTCAAACATTTTGAGTCTTAATCGAGTTGCAAAAAGAAGTAATTCAGGTAACCACATCGGTAAGCAGTGGTAGACAAGAAAGGGAACATCAAGTGTTTAGAAGGAGAAAATATTTATATGTTACATATATCATATAATTGATAAATGTTAAATGTTTTGAAAGCTTTAATTGTTTTATAAACTTCAATAATGTATATTAGTTCTGCCTTGCTTTGAACTGAGTGACATCTCTAATATGGCATGTTGTGTGCCAGTAAAAATGCTAATTTGATACACAAAGCTTCTTCCAATCATGACACGGTATCTTAATGAGCAATTTCATGGCTGTTAAATTTTCTTCAATTTAAAGGTCCTTTCTTTGGAATTTGTATATTTTCAGTCTTGTTAGTAGAGAGAAAAATACCAAAGTAAAAATAAATTCAAGTGTAATTAGTTACAACTTTAATTAAAATATGCCAATTAATATATTTTTAAATGTTCCAGGTGGAAATTTTTCTGGATGTTCCTAAAGTTTCACTAAATTGTTCGTTTTATATATCACACAAAAAATGTAGAACAATAAAAATTATTTTCAAAATGAGCACACATCATTGTTTCTTGTAATTATTGTTCAGACAGTTGTAAATTTCATGAAAAGCAATTCCTCGATCAAAGTCCGATTTTGAGACTAAAATAACGTTCACTTCAAACTTTAGTCTTCTCCAACCAACTGGAAAAGCGTATAGTGGCTAAAGCGCCGGTCTCCCACTCCGTAGGTTGAGGACTCGATTCCAGCTCGAGTAAAGTAAGGAAATGTTAAAGAAGTGTGCTAATATGTGTCTGCAGTTAGTTAATGTATAATTATTCAAGAATTCTAATTAAGAACACCTTTAGATTATATTCTATTTTTTACCTTATTTTGGAACATTTTTAAAAAAGCAATAAAAAGCATCTATTGGTTGTGAAATACTGCTATAATAGCATAAATTTCAAGCAAATGGTGGTCTTGATTGCTGCTAGGCCAGCAAAATATTCAAGCAACAGAAGCTGGATTATGTATGCTGGACAAGCAGTAAAAGTGTCCCAATACACAACATGACTTGCTAGTAACGCTGCTGGAATTAGCAACTGTTTAGGGTAGTTGATGCTTTTTTTCCTTTCTGGGTATAAAGCATTTAATGCTAGTCTAGCAAACAAATACCAGCATGAATTTTAACTTGGATAGGACCCAGTACTGGAGTTTCTTCAGTCGAGGGATCGTTTTACCTGGCAGTATGGCTGCCCACTTAGGTCATACTACTGGAACAAGCCGAGAAACATAACAAACTAAATAAGTACAATTCACATCTAAAAACATACTCTATTGAGCAACCGAGTTCATATTTTTGCATATTAAATAATGTATTTCTAAATAAATAGGAAAATTAGTGCCTATCTTATAAGAGATAAGATAAAAAAATAAAACAGTTTTTTGAAGAATTCTACTCCGTTGTTTGTTTTTCTTCGAGGCCGATTGACTGCACTAGTGTCATACGCCTACAGGGGAATACCCTCCGTGAGAGACTTTCTAAGGGATCTTAGCCCGTATTAACGCGAGGTTTCGGAGAAAACCTCGGAAAATTCTGAAATGCTAGGTCGACAGGCGCTACCGGTGTTTGAACCTGGCACAACCCGTCTTCCAGTTTCGAGAGCCGAATTCAACTCAGACACGTAATACACCGATCGCTTAAATATCGCCACTGCTTCTTGCTGACTTGGCACAACTAGTTTATGTGTTACACTGTAGACAACGCTGCCTGTGTGGAAGAAAACATATGTGGATCATTTTGCCAGAGGGAATCATTTTGGGATACCTTCCCGTGCATAAGAATAGCATGATTAAATTTTGTCACAAATAATGCCCGTTGACTGCAGTTATAGCATTGTTAGACAGGCAGAAAGACAGAAAAATAATCGTATGGAGTTATTGATGAAAACTTTTAACTTTCTCTATTGAACTATCGACCATTTTCGACAATATTCCCGCCTTCCCCCACCCCTCAAAAATACGATTTAGTATTAATAATAGAAAAAAGTTTCTACAATTCCTTTTCTTAATTTTCTCAACCCTATTTCTGCATGCGCATTCTTTCTTTTATGTTTAACCGTCAACTCTTTTTCCCATTAATTTTTTTCCCTCAAAAAGCGGATTTTGGCGCTTATAATGAAATCAGTTGAACGCGATTCGCACTTCTTATGCTATTTTCACAGTTGCTGAATTCAGCGGCTCACTAATAAATCATTTTTTTTGGCTGTGTAAGCATATTGTATTACAGACATTTCGCGAAAAAGAATATATATAGTAACACATTTAATACCATAACATTTGTACCCTAAACTTTATAAACTTGCCTTTAACATTATTAATTAAATGTTCAATGCTTTTCAACTTATATACTGTTTTTTGAAAGCTAATTTATATCAATATATACATGTTTCGATTTCAAATGTCAAAAGATAATAAAGTGTCACCATTAAACTTTCAAATTTTGTCATCTCTTTTAAGGGATGATCCTTTAAAACAAATTTTACTCTGTGCACTGTTAGAGTACATTTAAAAATCGATACGTTTCTGGCCTTCTGCCTGGTTAGCAATTCTAAAAGAAAATTTTGTTGATTTAAAAAAAGTTTTAATAAGCTAAATTTTTTTAAATTCAACAAAACTCTACACCCGGTGGCGCATTCATTATTATTACTAGCTGCTACCCGCGACTTCGTCCGCGTCGGCTTTAGAGTTAGGCCCCAAAAGAAATGAAGCATGTGTGAATGACACATATGTTTGCGACAAAAGAAACTGCATTTAAATATTATTTGCTTTTTACTTATTTAATATGAAGTATAATGCGTGGTAGTATACTTCATTTAAAATAAGAGAGTAAGCAGAGTTACTAAATTTAGATTTTTTTCAGGCATTTGGCGAATACATTTACGACAGTATTTGCTAACTGTTTTTGTTGTTCTTGTGAATGAAATATTTATGCTATAGCATGAATTTTAGCCTACGCTAATCAGGAATAGTGCAGCTTTTTCTTAGCGAAAAAGATTTAGAATCGGTTCTATAGTTACAGAGATACCCAGAGAGCGTAATGTATTAGAATTATTTTGAGTGTTCCTGTAAAGGAACTATTTGCACTACATGTATGAATTTTAGCCTATAATACTAAAGAATAGTGTAGCTTACTAACAGTGAAAAAAGTTTTGGAATCGGTTCAGTACTCACAGAGATACACATAGAGTGTAATGTAATTCTTATGAGTATCCCTGTAAAAGAACTATTTGTGATATATGCATAAAAGGTATCCTATAACACTCAGGGTCCCACCAGTGTCTAAGAAGTTCTACTCTCAAAACTGGAAGGCTGGAAGTGCCAGGTTCAACCACTGGTCGAGCCTGTCGACCTAGCCGCTCGCAGATTTTCGCGGTTTTCTCCAAAACCTCGCGGAAATACGGGCTAGGATCCCTTAGAAAGTTCCCCACAGAGGAATAACCCATATAGGCCTAGGACCCTAGTGCAGTCAATCGGTCTTAATCCACAAACAATAATACTCAGGAATAGTGTAACTAAGTTTTAAATTTGGTTTAGTAGCTATAATTCCATAGAGCGCAATACATTATAATTATTTTGAATGTTTTTGTAAAAGAATTATTTATGCTATATGCTTGAAAGGTTGCCTGTATGTTAATCCAGGGCATAAGCTATCTTCATTACGAATTTTTCCAAATCCGTTCAGCAATTTTTGTGTGTGATTCAGTCAAAAACATCTAAACACACAAACGTACACATTTTTTAATGACTATGTCATTTTATCTCTCAATACCCTTATTGAAAAATGTGTCCCACAAATGCGACATAATAAAGCGACATAATTTTACATGTATTTAAATACTATTAGTTCACAACAGCTTTAATATCGAGATTAAAGCAATCTTTAGTCTCGATATTGTTACACTATTTCGTAAGCTGTAGAATATGCTCCACATGTATTTTTTACATATATTCAAATATTATTAGTTCACAACAGCTTTAATCTATTGTTACAATATTTCGTAAGCTGTAGAATAGGCATCACATGTATTTTTCTATAAATAGGTTACACTCCTAAAAATTTCAACATAGTGTTACCAGGCGAAATACGCGAAAGATGAGCGATAAAATGCCAAATTAATTAATATAGTTTTAATATGGCAATAATAAAACTAAAAAATTAGGGGGGTTCAGGGGGATCTCCCCCTGACGAGGCTCGAACAGCCGAGTTTTTATATTATTGGTAGGATTTGGAAATTTATGAAGAAACACATTTGGACTTTTCTTTCTAATGCTTTTTAATTTGGCGTAAAATCAACATAATTTCCATACCATTTCATGTTTTTCAAAAGCATGTTTATCTGAAAATAGAATTTCAGCTTTATTTCAAAAGCATAAATCATTTTGTGCGGGCGATAAAACGGTTTTTAATTAATAATTAGAAAAGTATTTAAAATTTCAACATTCTGAGCCTCAGGTGCACAGTCATGGGCTTCTATGCTCAAATTTTCAAAGCTCTGCTTTCTGTAGATTTGTCTGGAGAACATTCATTTTTATTATTATTGATAGATAGATTTGGCATAAAACTGGCATAATTTCCGTGCAATTTAATGTTTTTCAGATGCACGCACGCGCTTCTTTGTTGAAGCAATAGCATTCTTGTTAGCTCAAAACATGAATCATTTGATTGATACGGGCGAAACTCGCCAAGCATGGCAACGTAAAAACGGTTTTTAATTAATAATTAAAAAAGTAATTAAAAATCTAAAATTCTAATTAGCCTATAACCAACTCCAGGGTCCCCTCTATATCTAAACCAAAATGTATCCTAATCGATTCAGCTGTTTAGGCGTGAAAGCGTCATAAACAAACAAACAAACAAACAAACAAACTCACTTTCACATTTATAATATTAGTTAGGATTATTACTTCGGGGAAAGACAGAACGTTGTAATATGTGAACACTTACATAACAATAGAACGAACACTTACATTCTCGGTTTGGCCTTGTCATATCCGATTGCTCTGCAGCGTTCCATTTTTTTGCAAAGTCTTCTGCATGAATGAAGGCTCGCTCTCCTCATTTTAAAGTTAGCATGTTCATCTTCAGTCGCAAGTAGAACGCCAGGCGTTGGCTTGCGGAATTTGTCTTTACATGGTGTTTCTGTAAAAGAAAAAAAACCAATTGAATGATTTATTTTAGAGTTTGATCATTACAAAGGGAAGTCAGTAAGGCGTTGGTCCACCTCTGCCCTCGATGCAAGATGTCACCCGGCGTGGCACAGACTCATAAAGTTCCCAGATAGTGGCGTGCGGAATTTCTTGCCAAATTGCCTCCAACTAGTGGGCTAAATCAGCAGCATTTTGAGATGGTTGCAATCGCCTTCCCATAACGTCCCATATGAGCTCTGTAGAAGAGAGATCAGGCGACATAGCTGGCCAAGGAGGTACAGGGAAAGCTTGAAGACTTGCTATCAAAGGGGCGCGGCTATGAAAAGAGATGGCACCCCAGACCATTACACCTTCTGATGGCACCCACACAGGCCCACGACGTTGTGGGAATATGTAAGCAAATGCGAAAAAGTATATACAAAACATATAAAGTAATGAGTAAGTCCGAGAAACCAGAGCATCAGCAGAAGTTCTCAAGAGAGCATGATTATTATAATCAGAGGTATTAATTAGACACATTAGAAGTATGATAAACTACGAAAATTATGACATAATATATTGCAAAAATTGCGATTGAAAGTAACACCATGTACTGAAATGTCAAATAACGCTAAATTGACTCTATTTAATACTTCAGAAATATGCACATTTTATATAAAGTACTTAACATTCATAATTTAATTATTAATACATACATAAAAGTAATGACGTAAATAATCATTGTTAGAAAACCCCCAAATTATCTAGAATTATTTTATACAGTATACATAAATACACCACTGAAACATCCATTTTTTCAAGCACTAGCGTGCTATTTTCCTCAATCCCAGATTTTTGTCTACCCGATCTTGTCGACAGATTTTGTAGATATGAACTTTTCAAATGTGTTTGCCATATAACGTAGTGGGGATAAAATATTGAAATTCGCACAAGGTTTGCAATTTTTGATTATAGATAGCTAAGTTTGGTGACAAAACGCGACAATTTATAAAAAGGGGGAGTATAGTTAGAAAATGCCTGGCGAAGATAGTAAAATAGTTTTAGTAGGCTATTTTAATATAGATTACATAGTAAAATAGTTTTAGTAGGCTATTTTAATATAGATTACAATTTCGAAGAAGTGTTTTATGGAACAGAGAAGACAAACAAGGTACACTCATAGATTATAATACACTTTGCAACTGGTATTTATAAAGGCGAAGTATAGTTTGACTATGCCTGGCGAAAATTGTTAAACAATTTTGGTAGGCGATTAAGTATAGATTTCAATTCTAAAGACTGTGTTTTGTAGAACAAGAAAGGAAAACACGGCATACTCAAGGATTATGATGCCCATTCCAAACAGTATTTAAAATGGTAGCGGATATTTGGAATATACTTGACGAAGGTTGTAAAACAGATTTAGTAGGTGATTTTAAAATGGATTTCGGTTCCAAAGATGCGTTTTATTTAACAAGAAAAGCGAACACGGCACACTCATGGATTATGATACCTATTCCAAACAGTATTTAAAAGGGTGAAGTATAGTTAATATGCCTAGCGAAGATTGTAAAACAGTTTTCGAAGGCAATTTCAATATACATTTCGATTCCAAAGGGCGCGTTCGAGAATTCATCGGTTGTGCAGCGGTAACACCGGTGCACGACCAGAGCGTTCGAAAAGTCGGAGCGTGGGGCGGAGCTCTAGAAGTAACCGCGTTCGAAAACGTTTCGGTCATGTAGCGGTTGTCTGCTCAGCGTGACCAGAGCGCAACCAGAATGACCCTGCTGGCGAGGTGGTTTATTCCGGTTATTATCGTAGTGTTGCCAGCGTTTATTTTTGTTTTCTCGGCTTAGAATCCGATGTGGTGAGGATGACCGAAACCGGTTGACAACCGTGACGTCACTTAACCGAAGAATGACCGCGACCGGTAGCACCGGTGCATAACCAACCGGTGAATTCTCGAACGGGCCCAAAGATGCATTTTATGTAACAAGAAAGAGTGTCATGTGTCTCTAGGAGTTATGTAGATGTTTCAACGCTCCCAAAAGAGCTAGATGAAAACTAAAGTGAACACATTAGCGATAAATGCACCAGTTAAGGTATTTGAAGACAATTATTAAAACTACAGTAATTGGAAACCCAAAATAAGTAAATAAGTAATGAAATGCTGTCCTTGCATGTTTTTCCAAATCGCCATTTTAAATCTAAATTACAGTTGCCAACATAAATACAAAATATCGTCTGCATATGTTTAATTATCGTCTCCTTGGTAACTGTGTATGTTTAATTATCGCCACCTTGACGAGAGTCGGGGCATTAAAGGTGGAATAAACCCAAAGAAGACAAACATGGCACACTCATGGATTATGATGCACATTCAAAAAATATTTAAAACGGTTAAGTGTAGTCGGAATATACTTGGCAAATTTTGTAAAATAGTTTTAGTAGGTAATTTTAAGATAGATTTCGATTCCAAAGATGGGTTTTATGAAACAAGGAAGAAAAATACGGCACACTCATGAATAAGGATACACTTTCCAACTTAATGGAATAAGGAAGAAAAATAGGAAAGACGCATAAATTATGATGCGCCAAAAACGAGGGCAAGCCTCCAAGCCTCGGGTGTTCTCTCAACAAACCCAGCTTTTGTTCCTGACAACCCGCGAACAGTTGTGGTTTCTTCTTTGAGAATTTGGCAAGGCATGGCTGTATACAGAATCATTCATTTCGCATTGGACTAGCAGATTTGCCGTTGTGTGTTTTATGTGATAGTGGACGGCCAATGACGGCAGAACATTTGGACGAGTGTGAAGCACTGACAGATTTTTCTGGTAGATTTCAGCGCTTTTAGCAGGCTAGAAGTTTAATGTCTTAACAGCCAATGTAACTGCCATTTGACAAATAAATAAATAAATGATACGTTTTTAACATATAGCACTTAACAGCGGATTTAAAATCTGAAAGTGTTTCAGAATTTCTTACTTTCTTCTTACATATATAAAAAAATTATCGTCACTAAAATCTCACTATGCCAAAAATATTTGTTGAAAAATTAAATTCTTCAGTGTTCCTTTTCAGCACAGTTATTACGATTTTGTGAAGCCCCACAGAAACAACAATTTTACCTTTAAATAAAAAGCTGATCTCTATTTAAAAATAATGAAAACAGAGCTACATATTTTGTTAAAATGATTATCCATTATGTTAAATCAACGCGAATGCATGTATTTACTTGGTGCATTTTATCTCTGTGTCCCATCTTATTCAGCTGACCTTTGTCCGATCAGTAAAACTCCTTCATTTGCGGGGGTACACGAGAAATTGAAGGTGAAGTACGAGATTCTCGAGAGGTTGGTCGACCGAGACGTCCAGCCTGGAGGCCGCAGTCTTGACTGTTCCGAAGATGAAGAGTACGATCAGGTAGAGCACGGAAAAACAACGCCAAGCAGAGGTGTGGGATGACATTGTTTCTCTCACTTTCATTCCAGTGCACGAAGTCCTGCTGAATGTCCGAAGAAAATAACATGAAATGAGTACGACACATGCCGGGGCGAACTAATAGTTTTTTTTCTTTTTACCCACCAAGTTCGGTTTCCGTCAAAATCAGTCTTCGAAGCAAAGAATGCCGGGCAGTAAAATATCCAGTACCATACGTTTTACTCTAACCTTTATCAGACAAAAATCGATGAAGTGTTGCAGCAACGGGACAGCCGAAAGCAAAATATTTAATTGCATAACAGGTAGCAGAATTACATAAAAGCCATGCACTGTCGGGATCCTTGGCGAAAAGCGTCACGCAAAAGCCATATTCGGCACCATGGCTCCCCAAGATCCCAAGTACAGGCTGTCTGAAAAGTTCCGTTTTTGCGTGTGTCAAAGTTTTGCGTCTTCGCCGATTTTGCGCTAGTACCTGACCCTATTAGTGTAGCCAACTCTGCCGGAGAAAAAGTGACTCAAATCAAAGTTCAAAGTAGCCAGAAATGGCTACTTTTAACTTGACACAAAAAAAAAATCAAATTTCTTTGACGTTTACTTTTAAGTGCTTGTGCTGCTGAAATATGCTTGTCTGCTTATGCTTTTTTAACCTTGTGGACTTTTATTTCCGA
This sequence comes from Cheiracanthium punctorium, assembly GCA_038373885.1. Classification (NCBI taxonomy): domain Eukaryota; kingdom Metazoa; phylum Arthropoda; class Arachnida; order Araneae; family Cheiracanthiidae; genus Cheiracanthium; species Cheiracanthium punctorium. The sequence continues at coordinate 83,044 of JAWZYV010011648.1, forward strand.
CTTAGAAAATACTTTGGTCTTGCGGGTTTGCCAAGATCTTTTTCTCCGGCAGAGTTGGCAACACTGATAGGGTCAGATACTAGCGCCAAATCGGCGAAGGAGCGAAACTTTGCTCATACGCAATATCCCATAGGAGAAACTGGTTTTCGGACAGCCTGTACTTTAGAGAGCCATGGTCGGCACAAACACTCCACAAGGCAAGCGAAGATGAGACAAAGCTAGCGGAGCACCAGATGACCAAAACGTTATCCACCAGTTGTAAGATCACGTCTACTAAAACAGAAATAATGATATCCTGAAAGTGTAATAACATACTGGAACTGTATACGCTTCAATTTGCTAAGTGACCAAAAAAATGCAGGGGCAGCAGATTTCATTCAGCCTGAGCGGTGACTTCTGACTATCCGAGATGATTCCACACACCGTTTGCTAAGCCACCACCAGCAAAATGCAACATAGTGACATGGGTAGGCACCAATTTATAAAACGAAGATATTTGGTTGGCTATTTCATAATTATTAAACTGCATTGTGACAGTTAGAATTCCAGGTTCGATACACTTAGTTGCAATATGAGACATTAGAATACTTCAAACTGTTTTAGTAAAAAGGAAATATTGAAGCATTAACTTATTACAACGGCTGGTGGTGGCTCAGCGAAATAAAAAAAAATATTCTTCAAGGACCGCCATAAAAAGATGGAATGCTTTAAAAATTACGCCAGCACAGAATTACGTATTGGCGAGAACAAACACTTGGCTGAGATAAATAACGCCAATCCCAGAGCAGCCCTAAAACTTAATTCAATAAAATTAAAATGACGGAATCGCGAGCAAATAATTTTAAAGATGTCGCAGGGCAACAAAAAGTAACTTACGCCAGCATTATGCCAAAGAGGGAAAGTAAAAAGCCGTTACTATTGCAAATGGACCTAATATAATCTATTTCTTTTTAGCTCAGGAAGACTCCACAGGTCTAATGAGACAAATAAACAATTAAGAAAAAAGCATTCGGCGAAAAGCAAATATAGAGACTAAAAGCCGAAGTGACAGAAAAATGAGAACAGAAGTGTACTTTAGAATTCTTGATTTCGGAAAGATTACATTAAAGAAACATAAATTAAATGATTATTAAATTAGATATGTGATCTCCATCATAGTATACTCTGCACCATAAAATATTGCCTTTTATAATTTACGCTTTTCGTTTACTATAATCAATCGCTGTTAGTTATCAAAATCGGATCGACCCAATGTGATCACATTAAGAAGCGTCTACTGTACCTCTAAATATAACTGTTTGAGCATATTGCGCATGCGCATAGCATTATTTACTGAAATAGAAATGGAAGTTCTCGTTCTTGTGTTGCATTACGTTATTGCTCTCATGTATGTTTTATCTCTAAACGGCATTTAGTAAAAACAAAATGAAAAATTACCAATTTCTTCGATGAGCTTATCCCAAGCTGAGATGTAATTTTTGTCTCCTTTGTCTAGGCCAAAACTGTACTGCTGGAAAGTATCTTCAAAATTGTCTACGTCGATGTCTTTGTAAATGCTTGGTTCTTTGGGTATTAGTGCACGTAACGTACTCCGGAGATCATTAATTTTTTTCCAAAGCTTTCTCTGTAAAAGAAAAATGTATTAATGTTTGTTACTTATAGGTAAAACATACAGGATGTCTCAAAAAGCGGGCTTTAATTCACTATCTATTAGAGATAAGTGGGCAATGTAAATTGAAAAAAATAATCATTCAGAATAAGGTCAGAAATAAGACTCCATTAAGGAAAAATTCCTCTCGTTAATTTTAAAAACGTTACACTTTTTAAATTTGTATATGGACCCCGTACAAAACAAATCCCAATTAAAATGCGTTTTATGCACTCATGTGGTATCATACAAAATTTGAGAATTATACCTAAAAATGTGTCAGATACATATAGATAAATATAACGCTGACTTAAACCACATTTCCATGGCTCTCGAAGGGAAAAAAATCACATCGAATGATCGCATTTCTGGGGTCGTACAGAAGTTACGAAAGAGAATCCCTTTTTTTTTTTCACTCTAGCAATAAGCGCTTACATTCAAAATCATGTATAGTCCCCGATCATCTTTCTTTAAAAATATCTCTGCGAGGCTGTATGATGAAAGGCTCGATTTTGGTACATCACCACATTAGTGCATGGGGCACATTTCACTAACTGGGAATGTTTTTACACAAATAAAATTATATACAAATTTAAAGTGTGTAACTTTTTGTAAATGAAGGAGAGGAATTTTTTCTTGACGGAATCTTATTTTGATCATTTTATTTCAACTTCCAGTACCCACTTATCTGTAATAGATAAAGAATCAAAGCCCGTTACCACCATTTTGGGACATTCTGTATACAAAAGTGAAATACCACTGACTTGTCTTGAAATATCCAGAAATGCAAAACATACAATCTTGAAATGTGTTATGTACGTTACTTCAAAACACAAAAACAAAAACTTTGGTTATTCTTAGTACAATATCTTTAATCCTTTGAGGCGCAACCCTTTTCCAATTCTAAAAAAAGGGCAGCCGATGCCATTGCTCGACTTAACTACCAGCAAGATGGCGGACGATCGAAACGTTCATCGCGTGCCAGAGATCTAGAGACCCTTTTATGACGCAGCTGGCTGGCCCTTGCACAGCCAGCTGCGTCAAAAACGTTAAATCGAGCAGTAGTTAAGTTGAGCGATGGCAACGGCTGCCCCTTTTCCAGAATTGGGCAATCTATCCAGCTGTACTCGCATTCTTCCATTTTTCAGCAGATGTCAGCGCTGTTAAAAATAATCGTGAATATTTTTACGGGAAATGACGTGCTAAAAAGTAAAGGATTCTCGTGGAGCTATGTCACCCGCAACTATTTTTATAGAAATCAAACCTATTCTTCGTGACTGGCAACAGTCAAAACGTCAGAGTTTGGTGTTCCCAGAGAGGGAACACTGTGCGTTAAAGGGTTAAATATATGCGATAAAATTTGCAAGCAGATATTGAATAACTATTCGATAGATTCTACCATTGGACGAACTGTTGTATTCAATTCTCTGGTAGCGGAGCTGATATAGTATCCGGAAAGGAAAACACAAGTTTCAGGAACAGGTAGGATAACAGGGTTGAATAAATCAAATCCTTTTTTTTTAAATCCGAAATTTGACAAGACAGGCTTTTTCACCAGAATATAGATAGCAGGGAGGTGGGTTACAGCATGCCATGAGAGACCCCGTAGCAGCACGGATAGTTCATGAAAAGTTTATTATCGTCCGATAAACCGGCACGCTCATCAATCTCTCATTCATATTGTTACCCTCGCCGACTGGGCAGAGTATTAAATAAGAAACCGGCCAGCTTGGCCTTCATCGTTCTATTTGGCGATCCGGAACATCTGCATGAACCTACTTCATCTAACATCACACTGAAATTGAAAAACTCTAATTTCATCAAAGAAAGTCATGTCAAAAGTTTATATTTCGCAAGATGGTAACGGTTAAAGTTAAATGGTTAAAGAGTCATTCAAGCTTGCCAGTCGCAGTACGTAGTTTCACACATGGCTGGCGACCACAACTAGGAAATAATTCGATGATGTGACCCAGCCCGCCGTTTTACCATGCGCCAAGCAATTTATCTTGCTCGAAACCAGAGATTCTCAATGGGATTGAGATAAGGACTTCTAACTAGTCAATTTAAAATTTAAATATTTTGGCACCTACACTAGATTTTTATAGTGGTTTTTATAGGGTCTTGTGAATAGGGGGATGGTCCCGCTGGAAAATCCGTTTTCCTGTCAAATCAACTACATTTGGCATTCTCTTGCCAAATCAACTACATTTGGCATTCTCTTGCCAAATCAGCGACATTTGGTTATTGGCAGTCTTTAAGATTTTTTTATTTCCCTGAGCTCATTTTTGTTGAAATAAAGGATAGGCATCCAGCTTCAGTTAAAGGAAGGGATCATCATATCATAATAGTTGCCCCACCGAATTGACGTTTGGTAAAATTGTCTTCTTCTTTTCGCAAATCATGTGAGAATATCTCGAACCATGATATCTCGAACCATGAGAACCATCTAAGTTCCATTATTTTTAACGCGCTTTTATTAGCTTCACCTGTATGTATGTTTGTATGTTTGTAACCGACTCCTTTTAACTCGATTTTGACCCACTTTAAACGGTCAGATTTAATTTAAACTTTGTAGATATATCAAGGATCGATGACAATACAATAATTTGATAAGTTTATTCCATTATCCTGATTTTAACACGCTTTTATTTATTAGCTTCACCTGTATGTATGTTTGTAACCGACTCCTTTGAACTCAAATTTGGCACACTTTAAACGGTCAGATTTAATTTAAACTTTGTACATTTATGAAGAACCGGAGACAATACAATAATTTTATAAGTTTATCTCATTATCCTGATCAGTATCATCAGGATTAAATAATTTCCTCATTTCTTATCCTGATTGAAAGTAGAACACTTCCAAAGATTACAACCTTAAGAAAACCTTTTTTACTGTGGCCGTGATCGTATAGTGGTTAGTACACTGTGTTGCGGCCGCAATAACCCAGGTTCGAATCCTGGTCCCGGCAATATTTTTATTTTTACAAAATATCGTGATCCTTCACATTATGTAAGAGTTGAGTAGAAGAGCATGTTAAGGCCATTCTTTTTAACACGATTTTATTTGTTGATTAGAGACCTATTTTTCCTTTTTAGTGAGGAAGGTAGCATTTAACTGCAGGTTGATTAATACTTTGGTGCACAGCAGGGGCGTAGCAAGAGGGTAGGCTTAGGGGGATGGCCCCCTCCCCAAAATGGGACCCTTTACTTAGCTTACAATTTGATATTTAGCTTACAATTGAACTTAAGCTTTAAATTTGATACCCAGCCCACCCCGAAATAAAATCCTTGCTACGCCACTGGTGCACACTGAAAATAAATTATCTCACAGTTTGTACTTTCCAACTTAGTGTCTTAGTGTCTTATGAGAGATATCGAAAATTAAAAATAAATTTTAAATACATACGGTTTAACAAAAACTAAAAAACACGCTTTTATAGCAAATCGAACTAAAAAGTGAAAAATAAAAATATAATTTAAAAAACCAAAAAAACTAAAAAGCGAACTAAAAAGCGAAAAATAATTCTTAACTAAAAAGCGAAAAATAATTCTTAATATCGAAATAAATTAATGAACTAAAAAAAGCGTTATTGTGAAAAAAGCGTGGGGTGCTCCGTATATCAGTTGTTGAGAATATTTGATCGGTACGATTAGTACAAAAATGATACAAAAAATATAGCACAAAGCGCCCCACGCTTTTTTCACAATAATACTATTTTTCGTTCATTAGTTTATTTCGATATTAAGAATTATTTTTCGCTTTTCAGTTAGTTCAATTTATCACTAAAGCGTGTTTTTTTTGTTTTTTAAACTATATTTTTTTACATCGGAGAATAGGTGGATCCATTGTTAGTCCCAAGTCTTTGTCTTTCGAGTGAATGATAAATGTTGCATTTTATGTATTTGTAACAACGAGACTTAACAAGTTTTGCTATGTTCTTAAAATTAACGGCCCTTCTAAAAGTGTTGCAAACAGGTTTTTATACAAAATGGAAACCAATTTGCTTGACAATTTCTGTGTTTGAATATTTTCTTTACCAAACAAGTCTCAAAGCTCTTTTTTTCACCTCAGGTTGATAACTTAAGGCTTACCTACGTATTCGTATTTAAGAAATTACCAAAAGAGATTTAACCTCGCAATTTCCTTCGGCTAAAATCGGATTCTTAATGCTGGCTGCTAAAGAACAACAATATGACCTTTTTCATATTCTGTTAATCACTTCGCTCTCAGCATTATTATAGACACGCAAAATCAAGTCATAATTAACTTTTTCAAATTCTCTTACGCTAGTATTCTAAAGCATGAAATGAATTCGAGAGCATTAAATTTATTTGTACAAAAATATTGCAAAATTTTATTTGTGGTCTTAAAGTTTTTACACAGTAAAATAAAGCTGTTTTCCGTTTTCAGCTTAATTTTAATTTTAGTAATATTTTATTAAAAATTTTGTTTATCGCATGAGACTTATAGAGATAAGCATTCTATTCGTAGCTTTAAGCAAATATTTTCTTACGTTTAAAAATATAGAGAAAACTTTATCTTGGCCTTTAGCTTTTACACGTGCTGTATAAGAATAAAAGACATTCCCAAACTACTTTAGATTCATATCAATATTAATTGATGAATAATGACCTTACCTACGCTGCTACTGAGATGAGTAAACAAAAAATCCAAAGTAAAATTTTGCAGAAGATGATGTTTTAATTGCATGATTACTTCAAAATGTGAATTCGAGATGTATATCATTTACCTACTTTAATCATTTAACCACCAATCATGTCTGTAAAAAATATTACTACGAAAATAATTTAAATAACTCAATTATTTTAATCAGTTTTTAATCTTACCTTTTTTTCGTGTTCCTGTGAATATGAAGTGACGTGATTATTCATTATTACCTTTTGCAAATCTTCCAGTTTTACATGCAACGATGTCAGGTACTGTACAGTTTGTCTGCAAAAAACAAAGATTTATTTATTTATTTATTTATTTATTTTAGCACTAGGGTACTATTTCTCAATCCTAGAATTTATCTACGCATTTTTGTCTACGCGATCTCGAAGACAAGTTTTATATGTATGAACAGTCGCGATGAAGATCTTTTCAAGTGCGTTTGCCAGATGACGTAGAGGAGGGGAGACGTTAATAAACTGTTGAAAGTCGCACGAGGTTTGCAAATTTTGATAATTTATCGCTAAATTTAGTGCCAAAATGCAATAATTTATTATGAAGTCGGAGTATAGGTAGAAAATGCCTGGCGAAGCTTGTAAAATAGTTTTAGTAGGCGATTGTAATATAGATTTCAATTCCGAAGAAGTGTTTTATGGAACAGAGAAGGCAAATGCGGTATACTCATAGATCATGATGCACTTTCCAAATGGTATTTATACAGGTAAAGTATAGTTTGACTACATGCCTGGCGAAAATTGTTAAACAGTTTTGGTTGGCGATTTTAGTATAGATTTCAATTCCAACGAAGCGCTTTATGGAACAAGGAAGGCAAATACGGCACACTCATGAATTATCATGCCCATTCCAGGTAGTATTTAAAATGATAGAGGATAGTAGGTAGAGGAATAGGCTTGTCGAATGTTCTAAAACTGTTTTAGTAGGTGATTTTAAGATATATATCGGTTCCAAAGATGCGTTTTATTGAACAAGAAAGGCGAACACTGCACACTGATGGATTATGATGACTATTGCAAACAGTATTTAATATGGTGAAGTATAGTTGGTAAATGCCTGGCGAAGATTAGAAAACAGATAGATTTCGATTCCAAAGATGTGTTTTATGGAACAATAAAGATTTGATTCTTATTCTAACGCCCCCACTCTCGTCAACCTAAAAAATCACCGCACTTTGGCGAGCTTTGCAATCATTTGCCTCTAGTAGTTATGCCAAGTTTCAAAGCTCACAAAAGAACAAGATGATAACTAAAGTGAACAAATTAGCGATAAACGTGCCAGTTAAGGAATTTGAAGACACTTAATCATTAAAACAGCATTAATTGGCAATCCAAAATAAATAAATAAGTAATAAATACAAAAATTGTGATGGTAATTGCATATGTTTAATTGGCGAATTGGCCTTGGCGAATCGGAGTGCTAGGAAGACAAACACGGTACACTCATGAATTATGATGCACTTTCCAAATATTATTTAAAACAAGTGAAGTACAGCTGGAATATGCTTGGATATTGTGAAGATTGTAAAACAGTTTTAGTAGACGATTGTACATAGATTTCGATTCCAAAGATGTGTTTTTGTGGAACTATGTAGAAAAATACGGCACACTCATGAATAATGATATACTTTTCAATTTAATGGATTAAGCAAATAGGGAAGACGCAGGGATCATGATACGCTTTTAATATATAGCACTTTACTGCGTATTTAAAATCTGAAAGTGTTTCAGATTTTTTAATTTAATTTAAATTTAATTTTATTTTATTAATAAATTAATAAAGTACGACCTTAGCCGGTTTAATAGTCGCATTAAAATCCATAGAATTGTAGCATCGATCAACTAAGTTCAATGCTTGGCCCAACAACAAAATTCCGTCTAAAATCCCCAGAATACTGTTCTTGATTGCATATAAATATAAGAATATAAATATTTTAAATGCAATTTCCATTTCCAGTAACTTATTATTATTTTTAACGCAACCAGTAAAATCCCTCTTCCTCCCCCCCCCCCCAAAAAAAAGAAAAAAACACAGATAATAAATATGTTTCACCATGATGCCATAGGAACTCTTTCAAATTCGGAAAAATATTTAAATACATATATATTAAAAATTCCGATTTTAAGTTATTATTGTATCTTTTCAATTTAAAAGGAAAAGAATATTTAATTGATACGGCCATGTTTTATATTTTATAAAAAAAGTTCAAAACACTGAACAAGATGGCAGAAATGTCAACTTCGAGGTCGAAAAGGCCTTGAGTTGCAGCCTCTTGAAGTTTCTATACTACTGCAAATTTCTTACTTTTTCAAAATTACAAACAATTATAACTTTTGAATGATTCGTAGAAAAAAGTTAATTTCTACAATTTTCATGTAAAGCTAAGTGCAAAAAGCTTATAAAGAGCCATTAAAATCTACATTGACCATAAAGGGAATTTTTTATTGCTTGGTTTTATATGGAATTTTCCTTTGTTAATAATGTATCTGCACACACGTGATAAACGTTCCACTTATTTCTGGAGCAGCGAATCTTCATTTCTTGATTTTGAGGCCTACTTTGATTAAAGGCCCAGGGCTTCTGCCCATTCACCCCTCCTTTACTAAGGTTTTTCATACATGTATGGAGTAAAATGTTTTTATTTAATTGATTTTTTTTAGCTTCACAATTTCCGCCTTAAAGATACCTGCAGCAAGCAAGCGAAGATTCATTATAACCTACTACATCGATTGAAAAAAAGTGTTTTTTTTTTAAATTTTTTTTCAGGTGGAACTATACATGTCCTAATTCATGAATAAAATCACGTTTCGGGTTTATATGACGTGGAAGTTTAATATAATTTTAACTTATTATAAAATTTGTTATCTAAAGGATACTATACTCACCTGTTCATCTCCAGAAGAGGATACCGGTCATCTAAATAGTGGAGAGGTTTCATGCTCACGGACAAAACATCCCGTTCTTTTTTTTGAGGGCAACATTCAATCGAAATATTCGGCAACCACTTTAGGAATTTATTGAACGTCCGTTGGACGTTTGATGGCACAGCTATACCTGGACAATTCACTAAAAAGCTATTTATGAAAACGCGGCCTCTTACATCTGGACTTTTCTGTGCAGACTTCATTGCAGATTTCCACATATCTGTAAAAGCTGAAAATCAAAGAAATGCTTTAGTCCGATCTGGAACTAATTTTAAGTTTATTGTCTAATAGTAAACTGTTATAAGCAACTCCACGTGTACCTCATGTAAATGGGAAACTGTGTAGAAGATGTCTCTAGCCGAGCAAGATTAGATTTCCAAGTCTCTATCACGCGGTTCTGCTCAACACGCTCCCAGGTAGCTCTCACACTTATTTTTCTGAACGCCTATGAACGTTCAGACAGTTTTAATAGGCATCTCTCTATTCTAGAAAAAAAATAATAATGGCCGCTGACGCCGCCGCAGTCAAAAGCTTGCTCTGCTATCTCCTCCGAAACCGAGGGGATTTGAGTTTCGACGAAGGTGTCCACGGATTCGGAAAATTCCGAGGAACCTGATAAGATGACTTACATTTCGAAAATCGAATTATTTCAGATGTTAATAAAAAAACTGAAAAATAAACATTATGTTTGCCAGCATAAAATCATTCATGTTTTTGCAACCAAGCAATTCCAAGTATGAAATTGACAATCATGAAGTAGAATTACACCAATTTTACGCCAAATTAAAAGGTATATGAAATAAATAACTCAAAGTGTGTTACACAAAGTTGACGATTTTCAAATAGTAAGTTCTCTTAGACAACAGGAGTTAGCGATTATTCGTTTTTCCAAAACAGAATAACTAATTGTAACTGATTTAAAAAGCGCGATCTTGGCGTAAGGCAAAATGGTATCTCTCCAAGGAGGGTGAATCTAAACCGCGACTTCCAAAATGTTAGGAACCAGTATCATGGAAATGAAAAATAATCAAAATGCAGATTATTTTAAAACCTGGTTAGATTCAGTTTGGGTATTTGCTACCAGTAGAAATATTTGGCGGCGTTCACTATCCCATTATAGCAGCAGTAGTACAGATTGGATGTTTGCGAGCGCAACGAGATGATATATTTCGTGGTGTTGAATACGCCCATCTGCAAAGGATTATGTATAGGAGTATATGGATAATGGTTTTTCCGGTAATCTTACATGAGCAGTTATTATTGGTTATGAGCATGCGTAAATCGCCAAATAAGAAGAATCCACATTGGTGGCAAGCAAGTCGCCAATAGTAACTGTACCGTAGTTTTCATCAAAGAAAACATATGAAGTAGCTACTGTTTTCTTAGAGCTAATTATTAACGATAAATATATATAAGTCGCCAAATAATGAAAATCATCATGGGTGGCAAATAGTGGTGGCAAGGTGTTCCATAGGTTTTACATAACCCAAAATTGTGTGAACTTTAAATTTTTATGTTCCAAGGAACATGCAAGAACCAATCTATGTACAGGTCGGTAACATACTATCTGACCTATGATTTGGGATTTGTCTACTGAAATTATACCTTTTTACGAATAAGTATTATTAGGGGCCGAATACCTCATACAAAAAGCGAGCGTATCGAGTCTAGGGGCCTTGTCCTCTAGTTAAGTAAATTTAAAGAGATTAGTAAAGTTCTCTGAACGTCTATTAAGGGTCAGAGAACTTGTGGGGGCTGCGAGGGCTAAAACTATGCATCGCTTTCTGAGCAGTTCCATCGGGATATGATTATTTGTTCAAAAACACATAATCCGGCAGGTAACGCTGGGAAACAAGATTTTTATATTTGGGTGTGGTTTTTCCATCGCCAGCTGGGCTTAAATGAAATATTATTTTTAAAAAGCAGATAATTTGTTAAAAGATTTTTTTATAAATGCCCACATAAATTAATAAAACAACGTCAAAACAAATAAAACAATGTAAACACTATTTTACTCCTTTTTTCCCTCTCAAATACACAGGTGATACGGTTTTGATAAAACAATAATTTGATTTTAGTAGTGAACTAAGTAGGCAGACTAATACTGATTTAAACCTACTAGTGCGCCTCTTTATACTAATTTGGTATATTTTTGTTATTAAATAGGTAATTCTAGTCCATATATGAATATATTTTCGAGTATTTTTTAATTCATTCTTTCATTATATTCGTATGACAGGCGCGGGATAACTCCCGTACTAGAGCGGCGTCTCACCCTGCAGAGCGCCGTCTCACCCGAAAAGGAATGTTTCAGAAAAAAATTGTTACAAATTCTAGTATAAATAGCAAAACATCATTTAATTTACTGTATGTGCAGCCTGGGATTTTTTTACACAAATTCCAAAAAAAGTCCGACATAAGTCCCGGAATTACTCTATGATCAGCGCTAATGTTTTATCACTTAGCTTTCAGTGATTTTTTTGGATACTTTAAGGGTGGTCAATTATTAAATAATCATCAAAAAGCAACGTATAAGACTACCAGTAATAACTTTAAATAGCAGACTGGTTTCGCCATGCATCACATAACATTGTCACTGCTAGATAAAAACTCTATAACCAATATTCGATGCCTCAGGATGGAACCACTCGATTTTAATGAAATTTCCAATGCAAAGACATTCGGACCGAACATGCAAATGATTAAAATCTGAAGTCCAATGACTGAATTACAGAAGCACTAGCGCATCGGAACTGCGCATTCAGCAGGTGCTTATAAGGAGCAATTCTCAATCTGATCGTTAAAATGGCTGTTGCATTTCGACTGCGATTCTTACGTCTGCTGTTACAATGCCTCGCCAACGCATTATTACGCATTACGAGCAGATGTCGGAGTTTGAAAGAGGTCATGAGGTCGGACTGAAAGAGGCTGGTTGGACGAATCGAAGCACAGCCCTCTCCAGTAATAGGCCAGCGCGCTGATTCTTGGGAATACGATCACGTGACCAACCGAAGGCGGAAGGTTTAAAATTATTCTGTTCGTTTGCCATCGTTCGCGATTTCATTCTAAATGGAAGTTAAGAACAACAGTCATCCATTTTAGCTCTCACATAATCTAATATTGTTTTACTTAAAATAGCTTGTATTGATGCATATGTGTAGAAGAATAGTGCAAGAAAGAAAGAAATCAGACAAATAGTAAGTAATTTATTTTATTACATAAAAAATAATTTTAATGTTAATGTGTTGAGCTTGTTTACATTCTCTAGTTTTTTGTATTAGTAATTAACTAATGGTTTTAAAATATGAATCAAAAGCTTGATTAATTTAAAACCTAATTAATTTATAATAACGTTTAATCTAAATTACCGATAATATATGTTTTTTATTTCATTTGTAGGTTATGCCTTTCAAATGTGTTGTTCCTCAATGCAGATCGAACTACGATCCGCCATACGTAACTTGTTTCCGGTTCCCGAACAATGAGGAACAAAGAAATTTCTGGATTAACCCGATTCATCGGCAAAATTTCAAATTCACAAAAAATGCTAGAGTTTGCATTAAACATTTTGCCAGTGAGATGATTGTTCGAGACGATATTTGGAAAGACAAAGATGGGAATATACATAAGATTCCCCGAGGCAGTCCTGCTTTGAGTCCTGATGCGTTTCCAACATATATTCATGATTCCACACCTCATTTAAATATCACAGTGCCCCAAAAAAAGAAAAACTCGTGACGACAAAGAAAACGAAAATATCCAGCTGTCTTTAAATGCAAGTTTAATAACATACGCTAATGAGACTGAACTAAATAAAATAAAAGATATCCATCAAGCTGAAATGTACATACGTGACTGCATAATGAGCTATCCCAAATGGAATTATATTAAAACTGATGAACAATTAATTGTAATTAAATTATGTGTATTGGATATACCCTCAATAGAAATATCTTTTAAGGTAAGCTTAGATTTAACTTTTGAAATATATTATAATAATGACACAGTAAAATCGAATGTTTTGAGTTTGAAATTTAACAAAATACAAAATAAGCATGATATTGATTTATTATTAAAAGTTTGTGATGAATGCAATATTTATGATAAATATATCATAAAGGACAAGGTTTCTAAATCTATTAAATGTCTAGAAGAGTACAGCGGAACTTTAGATAAGAAACAGTTATTGTTAAATATGTTAATCGAACAAATTAAACTTAATAATTTACCTAAAGAGAGGTACTCGTTTTCCCCTACATTACTTCTGTTTGCCTTCAAAATATTTTTGAACTCACCTTCTTGCTACAAAGCTATCAGAAAGTCAAATTTGCTAATTTTACCCCATCCAACTACTTTAAGAAAACTGGCATCTAAACTAAATATCTGCAGTTCATTGTATAAAGTTAAGAGCAATTACTTAGAGAAAAGGTTAAGTACTCTGTCACAAAGAGAAAAAAATCTTTTTCTGGATGAAATTTATATTTCTCCAGAATTATCTTTAAAAGGTGGGAAATTGACAGGATCATCTATAACTGATTCCAATAAATTAGTTAAAACAGCTCAAGTATTTCCAATTACTTCTTCTTTTGGCAGCTTAAAAGATGTCATTGCAATTTTACCTATTCACGAGAATTCTGGTACTTTTTTATTTGAGGTAACCAAAAAAATTCTTCAAGAACTGCATGAAATGGGTGTTATGACTCTAAGCATAATTGCGGATAACAATCAGGTCAACAAATCATTGTTTTCCCATTTTAGTCCTCACCCTTTCGGATACCACTCCTTTTTAAATCCTGCATCATCGGACATTCCGTTATTTTTGCTTTATGACACCGTGCACTTTTTTAAAAACATTCGCAATAATTGGTTAAACCAAAAAAATGCAACTTTAAACTATCCAGACATGGAAAATGTACACGAAAAAAAAAGTGCTAATTTTAATTTTTTGAGAAATATCTACGATAAAGAAAAGAAATCACTCGTAAAATATGCGCATAAATTAAACTATAAAGCGTTATATCCTTCTAATATAGAGTGACAAAAAGTTAGTCTAGTTTGTAAAGTATTTAACTATGAAAATATCGAAGCTTTAAAAATAGTTGGTGGACATGAGAGTGAAGAAACATCAGAATTTTTATCCATAATTTTAAAATGGTGGAATATTGTTAATGTTAAATATTTTAACAAAAACATCAGACTCAAAAATAATGATTTCAAACCAATTGCATCTATAAATCAGGAAGAACTTAAATTTTTGCAGGAGATATCAAATTGGCTAAAAATTTGGGAAACTATTTCAAGAGGCACTTTATATAATGGACTGACTAATAGGACGTTTGAAGCTTTTCGGCAAACTTGCAATGGAATGTATGGATTGGCACAATTTGCCTTAAAAGAACTGGAAGTAAATTTTATACTGTTAGGTAAATTTCAAACAGATCCTTTGGAAGAACGCTTCAGTCTTTATAGACAGTTATCTGGTAGTAATTATTATATTTCTCTAACGCAGTTAATTGAAAGTGAAAAGAAAATTAGAATTCAAAATTTAATTTTTTCGTATGATAATATAAAAAACACCTTTAATGACATTTCAAATAAATGCAACTCTCAGTTATTTGCAGATGTGTTCGAAGATATAGATATTGACGATTTAGCACCAATTGAGAAACATATTATGCCAATTCTACTTTTCATTGCAGGCTATGCTGCGTTTAAAGTATGTAAAAAAAATAAACTGTAAATTTTGCACAGATATCCTTATTTCCAGTGATACTTTAGAATATGAATTTTCGGAAGAATGCACATTTATAGATGCTTTAGATAGAGGCTCTTTAAAAAAACCTACAGTGTATTCTCTTAAAATTACTTGCATATGTATTCAAGTATTTCAAAAGGTATTGGAAAAGTTCCACAGGGAATTCATAACAAATGATAACCAACTCAATTTATTGCAATCCATTACAGAACCATATGTAAAAATTATAGTGAGTGATGTGGATGATACAATTGTAAAATCATGTTCACATGATTATTTTATTTACTTAAAGAATATTTCTGAAACTGTATACAAGATTCTTTTGAACAATTATTCGAAAATGATTACAGAAAAATTTAACAAAGAAAAGGGTGATAAGAGAAAAATAAAAAAGTTATCTGGAAAAATAATTGAATTATTTCTCATACTGACTTACAATTTTATTAACGTATATTTAAATAAAATATAATCTAGGTCGACATTAAACTAATATTGTAATTGTTTTCGAATTCTAAATGTGTTTTTAAGAGTAATTCATTTAATATTACTTGATGTTAAAAGAATACTCAAAAATAGTACGCTAAAGAGAATAGTACAGTAAAAAACTTCGTTTTAAACAGACATAACAGTAAAAATAAACTGTACGTACGTTTCAGCAGCCACGAAAGTTCTTTCCTTCTTCAACATTAAAGAATTGGTCAGTCCGCACCCATGTAAGAAATCTTCTTACTGTACTATTAACTCATGTTACTGTAAATTTTAAGAGACACTGTACCTCTACCATTGCTTAAAATATCAAAATTAGAATAACTTGTTAAAATCACAGCCGGACAGTTATTTAATGTCTCAAAATATATTTATTAAAGTTGATGTTTTTTTCCCAAATAATTTTTTTTTCTATCTTCATTTTTAAACTTTGTTTAACACTTGTGTTTTGAAAAACAACGTTTATTTTCAAACGATTTAACCCTTTTAAACTCCAATTTATGCTACTGAAGAGGTACCCTGTCCCTTCATAAATGTTTTTAATTTAACGCTGGTCAATTGCTTAAGTATTTCCATTTCTGTTCGTATTTACATATCTGTTCCCAATAAATTACCTCACGATAAATGGGTGTGTATGTTTATGGGCAAAAATGTTAAAATTTTTTATAATTTTTATATTTTTTAGTATAATCACAAAGAAAATCTCCTTGAAAATAGAATCTATATAATTATTATTTTCATTATTTAAAATGATTTAGCTACTGTAAAATACTTTATTCCCCCGAAACTTTGAATAATTTAATGGAAATCATTATATGAATTGAATACTGAATAATACATAGTTAAAATGATTCAAATTAAAATATAATGAAATAGTAAATTGCTTTCGTGGTATATAACATATTGTTTACAAAGAAGGCCTATTATCAAAATATTATCTCTATAATACCAAAAATAAAATAAATTATCTTTCAGGTGTAACTTTTTTATTGGTAAAAATCATTATATAAGAGATGGTAAAATTTTTCAGTCATGTAATCATTAATTGCTTAGTAAAATATTAAGTTTGTTTTCTGGTTTGTGCACTGCGGTCGCATGTAGGGAAAGGGGAAATTCCGCCTTCAGTCGCCGCCATTTTGAATCAGCGCGCTGGCCTATTACTATAGAGGGCTGTGATCGAAGAATCGCTCAACATCTGCGTCGAAGCAATGCGACTATTAGACGATGCTGCTAAGAGTGGGTCAACAACAATAGATATCCGCGTCTAAATGGTAGCGGTCGACCGAGGGACACAACAGACAGGGAGGATAGAGCGATTTTCAGAGAATGTGTCACCTCACCGGATTTGCCGCTATCAACTATCCACCGTGTGAGCGCACACATGTGTCCAGCATGACTCTCCACAGATGGTTGAGAGAGCAGAATTTACGCTCGCAGCGATCGTTACGCCGGATGCCTCTCACGCCTGTACCCTAGTAGCACAATTTAGTTCAAAAGACGTTTAAAACACGTTTTTTAACCCATTTATGCCTAGTGTCCCTTTTTTGGGGCGGCATTTTCGCTATTAGTCGAAAACGTTATTTATTTTTCCTAGCCTTTATTCATGAATATTGAGCCTCAACTCTACAAAATATTTCGACATGACCAAGTAGGATGTTGATATTTCGATTTTTATGCATAATGATTTTAAAAGAAATCATCCCTTGTTCAAGAAGTTGACATCAGAAATTTATCTATTATTTCTGCTTTCAGTAAAAATCGAAGAAAGTCGCAAAAATATCCAGGCACATATGGGTTAACGTCGGAAAACGTGTTTCCAACGTAACTTGAACGTTTTTTGGACTAGTTGTGCTACTGGGGTATACCATCAAGTCCGATTATTGTGGTGCCGGAGCAACGCCCCCGGAGTTGATCAACGTGGAGCTCCGCTGATTGGGCACGTATAGTCTTTAGTGACGAGTCCCGTTTCCAACTGTGTCCTGACGACAACCGCACACACAGTTCATAAATTTCGCCAGTACACTCAAGTCATGTTATGTGTACTAGTGCCTGAACACTAAATCCGATTCAGTCCAATAAAATTTATTTATGCGCTTGGTAAATATCGAGTGTTCGGAAAGTCGAGTGAAGTCGCTCCAGATTTTTTTTATTTTGTCTTTGAATTTTAAATGACCGAAAAAATATAATAATTACTAAAGTACTCTGCACCTAAAAATATGTGAAATTAATTTATTTTCGAGCAAAAAGTTTCGAGTGACGCATGCTTTCAATTTTAGATACAATACAACCGTCTGCAAAAATCTCTAAGTTCTTAGGGAAGCCATTTTAAGAGGGGAGTTACGTTGAAAAATATTCATCATTAAAAATAAAATGGAATGCTGTAAACTAATTCATTTTTATTAACGTGATAAGGATTTCTTTCTTCTCAACTAATACCAGAAATTAGAATTTGTTCATTTTAGGGTTTTTCCTTTCATCTTCGTATTATCACAGTATCAACGCTGATTACATGGAAAATTCTGATAAAAATGAAATACTTACCAGGTATGTCCTTATTCGTGAAGTGCCCGGATGCGCCCATGGCTTCAGCAAGTATTCTTTTAATTATCTGAACGTCCCCATCGACGGTGGAAACGACGTCCACTTTAACGAAGCATTTTCTACCGAAAGTCATTTCCTCTGCGTAATGCGTCGATGTTCTCACTGGGGACTCCTCCTGCCACCCAGGTTGTGGTACGGCTGAAGGTCTTATCGTTTGTTTGCCCTGCCACAGAAAACAGAAAAAAAGAGAGATTCTTTCTGTTAACCCTTTCCCAATGCAGAAAAAAGGACAGCCGTTGCCATCGCTCGACTTAACTACCAGCAAGATGGCGGACGATCGAAAAGTTCATCACGTGCCAGACGACACAGATCGCGTGCCTGCTTTGACGACAGCTGGCTGTGCGCGAGCACAGCCAGCTGTCGTCAAAGAAGGGTCTCTCGATCTGTGGCACGCGATGAACGTTTCGATCGTCCCCCATCTTGCAGGTAGTTAAGTCGAGCGATGGCAACGGCTGCCCTTTCTTCGGCATCGGGCAATCTATCCAGATGTTCTCGCATTCTTCCATTTTTCAGCAGATGCCAGTGCTGTTCAAAATAATCGTGACAATTTTTTGACGGGAAATGACGTGCTAAAAAGTAAAATATTCTCGTGGAGAAATGTCATCCGCAGCTATTTAAAAAAAAATCAAATCTATTCTTCGGGACTGGCAACAGTCAAAACGTCAGAGTTTGGGGTTCCCAGAGCGGGAGCACTGCGCGTTAAAGGGTTAAAGCGTCAGAGGAGTATTAAGAATTCAAAAGATCGATTTGAAACCTTAGTCAAAGTTCATTTGAAACCTTAGTTACTTTTCAGCATTTTGACCCTAGTTTCATGCAATAAAACACACTAAGACCGGAGATGCACATAGAAACGTTTTGCGAAATCTTTATGTATGGACGCAATAATGCAACTTTAAACTGCGTTTTCTCAAAACTCATTTTTATGAACTATTCATAAGATAAGAAAATTTCTATGATTCGGATCTTCACGGAATTTTGTCACTTGTCATAACTGGTTTCAGAATTTATAGAATAAATTAATATTAAAAGTGAGAGAGAAAAACTCTTGAGAATTTTAAGAGATATATAAGGGGGAAAGTACGATATTTTTCATATTACAAAGTAAAACATAATTTTAAAATTTTTAATTGAATTTTTTTCTTAAATATTAATTAATTCTACAGATACTGATACCAGTTATAACTATGCACAATTTAATGAAGATACGAATCATAGAAATTTTCTTATCTTACGGATAGTTCAAAAAAATGCATTTTGAGAAAACAGTTTTAAGTTCACCTCATTCAAATATAAAGCTTTCTCAAAAAAAAAATGATGTGTATTTCCGGTTCCAGTTGGATTTATTGCATGGAATTGGGGTCAAAAACTCAGAAGTAGCTAAGGTTTCAAATGAAATTAAAATAGAAAAATCAATTTTTTAAATTCATAATCCTCCTGTGACCCCTTAAAAAGTATAACTTGCATTTACTTATCTTTATTTTATGATGATATATCCCTTTCTTTCGTAAAAAAGAAGTTTACGCAAACTTTAATGGATTATATATCACATAAGGTAGGTGCACCAGTAATTGACAGACAGCCAGATCATTTATTGCAATAAGCTTTTATTTAAGAACTCTTATGAAATGGTGCTATTTAGGACCATTTAGACATTTGTCTTCAATTTTATTCAATTTTCTACCTCCAGATGGTTCTGGTTATCAGAAATTGAGATTTTAAAATTTGAGCTGAAAAAATGTCTGATTCTCAGTAGCTGGCTTAATCCTGAAATTAAGATCAATTCATTATCAACCTGTTTCTATTTGAAGCACATTTCTTTTTAGAAATCAATACAAACTGAATTGTACTATATAATAGTACAGAAAAAAAATATGAATAGACTTTGAATAGATAAATTTATTTAATTATTTAAGATGCGGTGTCAATTATAGGGTAAGAAAAAATGGATTTCACCAGTAATTGACACTTATGTTAGTTACTGGTGTTTTACCCTAGTTCATGATAATTGATACAATTTCTAGTAAATGTAGTAAATAGCTATTGAGAAGGTTATCTTTATATAAATTTTAATATACTGGATATCCCAAAAAGATGGTAACACGCTTTAATTCAGTATCTAATAGAACTTTTATCAAATTGTG
This sequence comes from Cheiracanthium punctorium, assembly GCA_038373885.1. NCBI lineage: Eukaryota > Metazoa > Arthropoda > Arachnida > Araneae > Cheiracanthiidae > Cheiracanthium > Cheiracanthium punctorium. Next base: position 103,288 of record JAWZYV010011648.1, read on the forward strand.
CTGTCTAGTAACAATTTAAGCATTTATCTTCATTTTATACAACATTTTTTTTTTATCTCCAGGGGTTCTAGGTATCAAAATTTGAGATTTTAAACTCAGTGCAAAAAATATTGTGATCCTCAGTTGCTGGCGTAATGCTGAAAGCAAAATAAATTCATTACCGACCTGTTGCAAATTAAAGAACATTTCTTTTCAGAGATTACTTTAAATTGAATAGATCATTTACTTATTTAATATAAAGATTTTCCGTTACTTTTAAAGAATAAAAGTATCAGATGATTAGCTGTAGTTGAAGTACCCGTCGTCAATAGGTTAATATGTAATCCAGATTTCCAAATAGTCTGACGTTCCGTCAGTATTATAGGAGTACAAAGAACGGAAGTAACGCATTGGCAAAGTTATAGCTTCTGTCTATAGTTGAATTATTCGAAGTTAGATAGTTAGTTAGTGCTGCATAAAATTCTCAATAGAGAAAATATTTTCTATTCAAACTTCACGTTTTTTTTTTTTGTGAAAAAGCTTTTAATGTCAAGAGGCCATTCCTCTCCTGTAACTAAATTTTGTTTGATTCACTACAGATATTTTAAGACTATGCCTACAGAAAACTGCGCAAATTGAAAAAAATCTGAAACGGCAAGTAAACCTAAAAAAAATCCAAGATTTTTTAAAAATTAAATGACTAACTAATATATTAACTCTGGACGATTTATAGTGATTACATTTTTTAAAAATGTAATTTTGCAAAGTTTAAAATTTATTTAAACTCAAAAAAATAAAATAAAATCAGACATTTATTATTACAGATCATCATGCTACGAAATTTTATTCTATTTTATAAGGCTGTTTTTGAAAGGCACAAGAACAAACATTTACACGATTTTTTACAAAATCTCTAAATGTTTGAAATATTTGGAAATAGGGATGGACGCGAGACGACTTTTTTGCGAGACGAGACAGAGATTTACAGAATTTTTGCGAGACGAGACACACATTTTTAACATTACGATAAAGGGATTTTTGCGAGACGAGACAAAGCTTTTAGGCTATTTTGCGAGACGCGAGACTCCTATTTTTGGTCTCACGTCCATCCCTAATTTTGGCATCTTTAGTTCACACATTAACTAATCACATAACATAATTTCAAATTTCATTCGATTCCATTACAATTTTTCAGGAATGAAAAAACATTTTCTTTATTTTCTCAAAATTTCAATATCTATTAAAAAAATTGAAATACTTTGACACCCAGGGGCGGCGCGACACGGTAAGCAAGGAAAACATCGAATCGGGGCGCCGTCTTCGTTGGGAGCAATTTCGATTTCAAAAGCTTGGAAAATGCATAAAAGGGGGCCGCCTTTTTTTAATTTTGCAAGGGGGCTCCACACACCTTATAGCCGCTCCTATTGACACCTTAGTTTAAGTGACTACCTACGTGTGTGCTAAATTTTATTTCATTCCCTTCAAAGGTTTATATGTGACAGACAAAAAATATTTTCACAATTTAAATACATTTTCTCAAAATCTTAAAAACTAATCCATATTTTAAAAAAAACTGGTCGGCTAGTTTATGTGGCATGTTAATCTATTATTTCAACAGATTTCATTTCGTCCGGTTTAGTGGTTCGTACGTAAAGTTAAAAATAATTGCGCATTTTAAGAACATTTTCAAAAAAAATCCCAAAATCTAAAATACTATATACATTTTAAATCGTTGCCTATAGTTTAAATTGAGTGATCACCTATCATGTCACTAATGTTCATTTCATTCTCTTTACTCGTTACTACATGATGCGTGAACAAATATTTATACTGTTTGAAACGATGTTTGCTAAAATCTCAAAACCTAATCAAAATTTTAAAAAAATTGACGCCTACGTCTTAAGATGACTGACCCCTTATCATATAACCAAGCAATAATGGAAAACTTTCCTTGGTAAGCCTGTGCTGTTGTGCCATGTGGGTTACCAATAGACCACAGGTGAGAATTGTGGATAATAAACATACCCAACAGCATAAATATAGCCTCATCAGTAAATAAAACATCTGGAGGGAAGGTTTTATTGGCTGTTTTCTGCGGTAGGTACCAGCGAGCAAAGTTGAGACGTCAGGGGTCATTGCTTGCACTCTTTGTAAATGATACGGATGCATTCCGTCTTCGTGTAAAGTCCTCAACCACACATAATCCTATACGAAATCTACTTATTTAGATTCCCTCTTCCTGCCTTTGCATTTTGATATGTAGTTTAGGACAACCCTGTATAAGAAATAGACGCTTTACTAACTACGCGTTTCGAATTATATCGCTTAGTGAACAATCAAATGGTAAATATACCGTGGTAAATTCAGTGATCATCACAAGAGCAGCAACATTGTGTAGAGGCTTATCATCATCCCAAAATCGAGGTGTTTGATATTGTGTATTCTTTGGTTTCTTATCATAGTCATCCAGTCGAAACATTAGATCAATCGGCAGTTCCATATCGGCATAGGGCAGTCTGTCATCTTGAAGTATGTAGTACGAAGCATTCAAAACAGGAGGGTGCTCATTCTGAAATGAAACAATACAGAAATAAAGTATACAAAACTTTTGAATTAAAAATCTGAACATCCTTTAAATTTTTCCTAGGGATTTGAATGCATTTTGTCTATAAAAAAAAAGCAAGAAACTTTTGAACAATTCGTAAAATATCCTAGTTACGTCACTCCACACGTAAATACCTTCGAATCATTATAGTGTCCTAGATATAAATAAATGTACTTCATATATAATATGTAGTTTAAGAATTAGTACAATTTTTAACTATTTCATTTTTTTTTCGATCAAAAAACGCCGAAAACGCGGATAGTGGTTAAGACTAAAAGAATAAAATGTTTGACTAATCATTCGTCTATTATTCGATACACTGAATTAAAAAGTAGTTTCAATTTCTTATTAACTGGTCTTTTAAATTATTTAATTTTTTTAAATTTAAAAAATATACTGAGAGGGTCACGCTGCAAGCTAAAGTTGTTAGATACATCGCAGTTCTTTGAAATGTAATGTACCATTATTAGTTTTTTTTTTAAATCTGATGCGGACACCACATAACTTGTACGTCTATTAAATCATGATTAATTTCGGTGTATTTCATTTAAACTTGTTTCATTTTAAAGAGATGCTATCTTGAAAGGTTGAAAGACATGCTATAATACTAAAGTTTAGTGATTTCTAGCGAAATAATTGACATCGTCAAGCTCGTCAAGTTCAAAAGGATTTTTTTTTGCTCTTACTTTGGCGATATTTCGCTAAAAACCGTGAAGCTTGAGATAGTTTGTAAGATTTTGAAGCGAGGAATTGGAGGTCTGGCTGTCAAAAATTAATGCTCCACTCGCTAAAGAACCAAAAATTACAGTTTTGTAGCCTGTAAATCGGTTAATTGGAACACAAGTTACGAATTTTCAAAATTTCCAGCTTTTGGAGCATTCAACCAGCATTTAATATAAATAAGAGAATTAAAAATGCATATTATACGCAGTTTTTTAACTTTTTTTGGATCATAACCCAATTGCTTATTAAAAGCGTACATTTTTGACCCATAAATTACTGTTGACATCCATCTTGCTTTATGGAAAGCTCCGGGCTTCTGCCAGTGAATTCCTCGAGGTGGAATTTCACCTAATATAGTAAGTAAGACTTCTCACAGTTTCCCACTGAGATTGAAGCTCTTTAAAATCTAAATTATCTGGACTCATAGACTGTCCAAAAATAGACTTTCACACTGTAGACTCAATTAACTCCAGCATGGATGTCGACAAGCGAGGTAAAATAATTTCTTTTCCAAAAGTGTTTCCATCATGTTCCATTTATCCATCCGCTATTTGGTGCAGTTGTGTCAAAGGAAAGGCCAATTATACTTTCTGATACACCCCATTCTTGAGTCAATTGAAAAACTCTTTCTGCTTGTACTTCAGCAGTTTCGTCAGGTATATTTGGCACCCCTAACAACTTTCCCTCCATACACTCAGACTGCGTGTCCTTGAACTGAAAGTACGAGTAAATTTTATAATTATTTGACGGGTTAAAGCAGAAGTCTCCAAAGGGGGATAAGCTTACAAAAAAAAAAAAAAAAAAAAAAAAAAAAAATTTGGAGTACGCAGAAAATTGTAGGAGGTATGCACACAACAGAAAGCACGCACAATATATAGATATATGTAGTTAGGGGGTACATTTTATGATTATTTTCATAAAATAATCATAAAAAGTACGTGGTCAAAAACATTTGGAGACTGGTTTAAATGCATAGTAAGATCGCTTGTTTTTCTTCAATTTCCGCATAAATTAATTCTCTTGTTGTGATTGCACTTGATATACACTATATTTTTATACATAGATAATTTTTTTAAAATATAACGAGTAAAAAAAAAACTATTAAGTTGAAAGAACATTTTTATAAAAGTTTCTAATTATTAAGAAATTTACGTTTATCGTATTTTTTTTTTAATCTTTAAGGGCTTACATGCAAACTCTAACGTTGACCTAGAGACTTCAAATTTAACACATTTTAATTTCTCACCGAAAGGTACGCGAAAAATACCGGGGAGGAAATATTTTCAGACATTCGTATTTTCCGAGAAACCCTAGTGCCCGCCGTTTATTGAACGGTCGAAAGTCGACTCCATTCTTTCACAGGTCTTCCTATTATTTTGTCCTATACCTGTATATGCGTATGTATGTATATAAACAAGTCATTTTATAACGTTTTAGCTTCCCTGTAGTTCTTTCAAAAAGTAGTGGTTATCGGGAAAGCCGTCTTGCTTTGCAATGCTTTGCAAAAACAAAACAAAACATTTTGAATTATCAAGGTCAGTTGCTCATTTGGATGTCAAATTGTAAATCAGGTTTTACATCAAGAAGCACAAGAAAGATTTATCGTTCAGCAGTACTAGTTTCCTCTTTGTAAGATGGAAGCACCAAGTATTTTGGCATTTCTAAGTTATTGCCTGGAATTGGCAAAGCTGGAACGGATGATATTCTTGAACTCTTACTATCTTAGTAATTCCAAGTAGTTGGTATGCGTTTCGATGCAGCCGCAACAAACAGATTCAGTTGAGCTTGCACTCTTAGCAAAAGATGGAAGAAACCTTTTGTGGATAGCATGACAGCATCTTGTTTAAAGCTCTATTTCTTTCGGTGCATTCAGTTTGTGTGTTTTGAAAATCCCCTACTTGGTCTGAAATTCTTTTTATTTAAGAGATTCCGTGAAAATTGGTCAAAGCTCAACCAACACGAAACGAAAAAGGCAATTAATACCCATAATAACAGCATCATACAGTTTAAAAACCTTTTATTTTTGATCAGTTACAATATCTTGGAACTACCTAGGGATGATGACGGAGAGCTTTTAAATCTTGCATCATGAATGACTGGATTAGACATTAGATTTACTGTTTCTTGAAAATGTAGTTATTTATTAATTGGAATGAAGCCAAATTGGAATTAAATTGTTTTTTACGTAACTAATAAAAAATACTGTATTTTGAATTATTTTGTTCAATTTCGTGTAAAATCAGTGGCCCAATGACCACCTAAATATTTTTTTTAATTCTCAAAAATTCGAGGAATTCATAATCACTTAAGGGGACAGCCTACTTTTAAAATGCCCAAAAAATCGATTTTGAGATTTTTATCTCATTAAATAGCTTACTTTATTCTAAAAAGATTGATACCAACCATTTTTCTGTATGACGTTTATTTGTTGAGATAAAAAGGAAAATGTAAACGCAAGTTGGGCAGCATGCTGTAGAAGCTGCAACAAAGGTTGACACTCAAAGCATAAAAGAGGGAGAATAGAAATGTACAGAATTTAATTTAGAAACTCGAAGAGCCAGAAAAATGCTCATCAGTTCTCAGTTTGAGGCAATAAAAGAAAACGAAGGCATTGTGCATGAAAGCAGAAAATTTTAAATCGAAATTTCATAAAGTGAAATAAAATCAAATTTTTATGTTGCAAAGTAAAAATAAATATATATATATGGATATAATTATTAAAATAACTTCAAAACATGTACTTTACCAATATTAATGCCTTTATATCCTAAAAATGTATCTTTTGTTAAGGTATGTACATATATTTTTATATTTACAATTGTCGAGCTTTTCTTTAGACTGATGTTTCTTAAGCCATATTAAAACATATTTTGGGTTAATCATATTAAGTACTCCGTAAAATTATTCTTAAATAGTAAATGTTTCATTAGAAAATGTTTTTAACTTTTAAAAATTAAAATTTATGTTCCAAAACAACAATTTGAACTTTAATTGGCGTTTTCTCAAAACACTGTTTTTCAAGTTTGCGCGCATGATATTTTAAAAACTATTTAAGATATCAACTTGAAATTTTTCTCAGGCATTTATTCTAATATAATGAACAAAATGAACTAAAATGAAATGGTTGTGTTTCATAGAAAAAAAGTTATGATTGTAAAACTATCAAAATTTTTATGGTAATTTAAATTTTCAGATTAAATGATTTTTTTAAATTAAAATTATGAAAATAATTAAACCATTTTAGTTCAGATTGTTAATTTGAATGTCTTGTTTAATTTAGAAAAAAATTATGAGGTTCAAAGGAATTCTAATTGAGATATCTTGCGCGCAGTGGGAAAGTACCCTTGAATTTTTTTTTTCCAACATTGTGTGGTAAAATAATATTTTTAAAATTATCACCTTTATAATAAACTAAAATAATATTTTTAATCAATAGAGTAATGTCATAGTAGTTAACTGAAAAAAAAGTTATGTTTCTGCATGCATTCATTATTTTTTTTAAAATTATGAAAGTTGATCTAAAATTTATACATTTTCCCATTCTTAAAAGTAGGCTGTCCCCTTAAAAAACATTTTTGGAAGATGATAGCTTACATTTATAAAAAATTATTTTTTGGGGACACCCAACTGCATATATAACTTCATGAAATAGTTCCCCAAAAATTAACCGAACGCTCTAAACTCAAATAAATTTAGTTTAACATCATTATTTTTAAAAGAAATAATGCAAATTTTGAACAATTTTCAGAAGCAACACAATTCAGAAACGTAGTTCGATAAAAAGAAATGATATAAGAAAAATGGAATAAGCGGAGAAAAAGAAAGGTGTATTTCTGCCTTTTTTTTTAATTTTCGAAGATGTACCATGTAAGGAAAGTATTCTAATCATGAAAAAATTCGACTTTGAAATTTTTAAATGATTGCACGTTTTCAGGTCATTTGAATTACTTAATACTATTTTTACAGTGATGTAGGGATGATGTTTGTGTATGTGTGTAGACATAACAGCACTCATTGAGTTCAATTTTTGCATATGTATTATAAACCAACCTCGTACGATCGGTATTGATTTTGAGTGTATAGGACTTATTATAGGAGAGTTTTTTACAGGGCTTAAAAATAATCTTTGACAATATGATCTATGGACGGAAATTCTTAAAGTGCACTCACTCTAAAGGGGGCATTCGATAAAGTGAAAATTCGGTATGTATGTTGTAGGTCATGGTCAAATGACCAGTATAGACTCTGGTGGGTATGCTGATATTTTGACCATAGAGTTTCAAAAAATATTCTTTATATGTTTCGGCCAATGGTCGAATATGTTTTCATTGGTATGAATATTTTAAGTCACCGTCACACAACATGCATAGACTTTTGCATCTGTTGAGCTTATAGTACAGGGCTCCTAAAAGGAATTCTTATACATCATGGAATATAGAAGCAGTTTCTTGAAAGTGCGCTAGCATCTGTATGGGGCTTCCGATTAAGCTCAAATTAGGTATGTAGGTCATTAGAGATCATAATGCCTTACATACTGTGTAGATTTTGACATGTTAGGGTTTGCAGTTTTTTGCAGGGCTGGAAAAAATATTCTTATACATTGCAGCTTATGCACTCATATTATTAAGCGTCTGAACACTACATCCAAAGGAATTGAATCAAATTTATTTAAAATTTTCGTAAAATCGAGGGGAGTCACTCTAGATTTTTTTACAATAAAATAATAGTTCTATGCTTTTTTTTCCGTAAATAATTCAATGTTTAAACATAGTTAAAAGAATCTACTGACTCCAGTCCGCAAAAACTTACTTTCAAACTTGTTCTTGGTTCTTAACTGTAAAGAAAACACTCCACATTCCTTAAGGCTGCATTTACGTGAAATAATGCAACTTTTGAAAAAAATCTAAGTATGTCTAATATCTTCACAAATTAATTGATGCACTTTGAGGAATGGTAGTATAAACTTCGAAAAAGTTATTAGGTAGTTAGGAAAAAATACTGAACATCTACAGTTTTTTCTGAGAATTTTCTTAAACAGATAGCATTCAGTCGTTTTAGCGACTTGATTTCAAAGATAATGGTTTCTCTTGAATTTAATTTAAAATATGAATTAACATCGGAAGATCATATGGCTGTCAACAAATTGTGAACGAGAGCAATAGTTGCATAAATACATATTACTTTTGCTGTTATTGGTATTTTACAGCCACTCGCCAAATTTATTTAAATGTATTTCTGAGCCTTTTATTGATGAAATTCTGAAACTTTGTACATCACTTTATCATGCATGGGACAGATTTTACAAATCAGAAATTTATATATATATATATATATATATATATATATATATATATACAGGGTGTCCCCTAAAATAGGGTAACCTTTATTGCTAGAGAGAAGTTGGCAATGTAGATTGAAAAAATTTTCAAAATAAGGTCGGAAGAGTCCGTTAAGAAAAATATCATTCAGTTCATTTTCAAAAAATTACACTTAACCACACTTTTTACAATTGTATACTAACCCCGAAAAGTAACATTCCCATTTAGTAAAATGTGCACCATACACCAATGAGGGGATGTACAAAATTTCACATTTCATCATGAAAAGTGTCAGAGATATCTTTAAGCAAAGATGATGTGAGGCTATATATGAATTTGAATACAAACAGTTATTACTGGAGTTGAAAAAAAATTTCTTTGATAATTTTTGTACGATTCCTGAAATTCGATCATCGGGCGTGATTTTTTCCCTTCGAGAGCCACTGAAAAGTGCTTTAAGTCAACATATTTCTAATCGTCATATCTCTGACACTTTTTAAAATATAATGCTCAAATCTCAAATTTTGTTAATCACCTCATTAGTGTATGGGGTACATTTTACTAATTGGGAATTATTTTGGTACGGAGTTCGTACGTAAATTTAAATGATATAATGTTTTTTTTTTGTTGTTTTTTTTACGGAGTCTTATTTCCGTCCTCATGTTGAACATTTTTTTAGGTTTACATTGCGGCCTTATCTCCAATATATAAAGAATAAAAATCCGTTCCACCTCTTCGGGACACCCTGTATATATGAATTTATCTTTTAAAATATAATAAATTATATTTTTATTTTATTTCTATTCAATTTCCTGAAAGTATTATTCTATATCATGAAATTCTTTACTTTTCTTTACGTAGCTGTGTAATTTATATATCTATGATCAGTAATTAAGGAATAAAAGTATGGGTCGATGTTTTTAGGACTTCCTGAGTAAATAATAAATAAACACACACACACACATACACAAAAAGCTATATTTCCTGAGATTTTAAGTAAGGTTAGATTTTTATCTAAAATTTTTTGAACGGTCGTTACAACTGTCTTTGTTTAAGACCGCAAAAACATTAAAGGAAAACAAAAGATATGTTTTTGAGATTTTTTATCAAGTAGTTTAGATTTCAAAGGTTTTCTTTTCTTATCTAATCAAAATTTCAAGACAATTAGTTAATTGCCGTTAGAGGCATATTCAAGGCTAGAACATGTCAAAAAATGTCATTAAAAATGTTTCCATATTTGTAAAAAAGCTAATTGATCTCTTTCTATGCATACGTGTACTTGCACAAATTTTCATGTAGAATGGTTTATCTTTATGAATTCGACTGTAAAAAATATTCTATTTCCTGCATTAGGCATACATGCACACAATGATATTTTTATAAATTAACTTCAAAATACATTACCAGGACAAAGTCGGCGTCACTGAATATAGGAGGCCGTTCTGGGAAATCTTGATTATAGTTCATCATGTTCATTATTGAGCCCAAGGCAAAATAATTCAAAATAGGTAGAATAACATTCGCCATGACAGAGCTCGAAACTGAGATCCTATTTTGGTGAGTGCTTTAATTTGTTCTACTCTCCTAAGTTTAATAAAAATTATCTTCTGCTCAACGGATGTTGCTATTAATGTGATAAAAGGGGTTGCATTTCAGGAAGTAATTAAGTTTCGTATTCTGTAGATATTTTCTTTAATCGTTAATTCACTTGATTGTTTTTTTCATAATCATGCGCCTTAGTTGAGCATATCCGAGAAAAAAAATTAAACGTCCTTCTAATTTTCTTTTCATGACTTATAACCATTAAGCATTTCATTCAAACGCACTAGGCTCGTGTTACAATTTCTTTGCTGTTGCTAGTTATGTTTTCGCTTCCTAGAATTGATTATGAAACGCATTGATATCAAAAGCATCGTTAAAAAAAAAAGAAAGAAGAAAAGGAAGAAAATCTGAAACACTTTCAGATTTCAAATACGCACTAAAGTTCTATATATTAAAAGCGTATAATTATTTATGCGTCGTCCTAATTTTTTTTTCCTTATTCCATTAATTTGGAAAGTTTATCATTATTCATACGAGTGCCGTATTTTTCTTCCTTGTTTCATAAAACCCATCTATGGAATCGAAATCTATCTTAAAATCGCCTACTAAAACTATTTTACAATTTTCGCCAAGTATATTACAACTATACTTCACCATTTTTAATATTGTTTCGAATGTACATCATAATCCATGAGTGTCCCGTGTTTGTCTTTCTTGGGTTGTTTCTTACTTTAACGCCCTGACTCTCCCTAACGGGGCGATAATTAAACATATCTAGTTACCATGACTATTTTATGTATTTGTGGCAATCGTAATTTAGAATTAAAATGGCGATTTGGAATAACATTTAAGTACAACATTCCGTTACATTTTTATTTCTTTTGGGTTGCCAATTAATGTAGTATTAATAAGTAAGTGTCTTCAAATTCCTTAACTGTGCGATTATCGCTAATTTGTTCACTTTAGTTTTCATCTAGTTCCTTAGGGAGATTTGAAACTTGGGCATAACTCCTAGTGACCCATGACTGCAAAGCTCGCCAAAGTGAGGGTATTTTTTAGGTTGGCGAGAGTGGGGGCGTTAAAATAGGAATCAACACTTTCTTCTACCATAAAATACATATTTGGAATCGAAATCTATCTTAAAATTGCCCACTGAAACTGTTTTACAATCTTCGCCAGACATATTATATCGCCAGGAACTATAGGCATATTCCAACCATATAGAGTAGACATTTTAAATACTGTTTGGAATGGACATTATAATCCATGAGCGTACCGTGTTTTCCTTCCCTGTTCCATAAAACACTTCTTCGGAATGGAAATATATTAAAATTACCTACAAAACTGTTTAACAATTTCCGCCAGGCATAGTTGAACAAAAAAAAATTGTTTCGCGGTATGTCGGGAACCGTCCTGGAGAATTTCCATCTAAAATTTGGTAGGTCTACCATCACTCGTCTGGGAGCTAAGCGAGACACAGACAACCCAGCCAGCCACGATACATCAAATTAACGTCGCCGTCGACGTAGTTCCTACGAAAATGAAATGATCCTATGAAAAATTTTGGGGGCCAAATTTCGACGAAAAAACCGATTTTGACTACATCTAAATTTTATTTTAAGACTTTTTCGATACATCTCATCGTAAGATAGCATGCACGATCATATAAACGCGTCTGCAACTCATTTTGACCAGCGGCGAGTCTATAGTGGACAGTTTTTCCATGCCGTCTGTACGTATGTACGTATGTATGTAACTCGCATATCTCAAACACTATTGGTCGTAGAATGTAGAGATTTGATATTTAAGATTGTTCTATGATCTAGTTGTGCACCTGACCTTTTGGTCGCAATCGAATGGATAGTTTGTGTACAGGATCGTCCAAAAGATTCGAAATACATTACGCTCTATAGGCCGAAATTCATTAAACTCGCATATCTCAAAAACTGTTAGGCGTAGAATGTCGAAACTTCATATTTTTGATAGTTGTAACATCTAGTTGTGCACTTCCCCTTTTGGTTCTATTCGACTGGATAGTTTATCTACAGGGCCGCCCAAAAGATTCGAAATACATTATGCTCTATGGAGCGAAATTCATTAAACTCGCATATCTCAAAAACTATTAGGCGTACAATGTTGAAACATTACATTTAGGATTGTTGTAACATCTAGTTGTGCCGTTCCCCTTTCGGTTGAATTCGACTAAATATTTTATCTACAGGGCGGCTCAAAAGATTCTAAATACATTACGCTCTATGGGCCGAAATTCATTACTGCGTATTTTAGTGGTATTGGGCTATTTCAAACGATTCAGATGTGATATATGGTGTTAAGAGTTACAAAATGTATTTCTCCACTAAAAAATCTGATGTGTGCAACACATGACTTCCTTGCACGTCTATGAAATCTAAAAAATTTTCGACGCCCTTCCTCTAAACTTATTTGTTTGAAAGAGATAAAATATCAGTAGTAGTACGGTTAAGCGATTTCTAGCCCAATATTTCGATATCGCCAAGCTGAGTTCAGTTTGAAAAATTTCCTTCTGACACTTTATTTGGCGATATTTCACCAAAAGCTGACAAGCTTGAGCTAGTTTGCGAGATTTTGGGGATAGCCAAAGTAGTCATTGACCACAGACTTTCAATGAATTGAATGCATCCATACACCTCAATGTATTTAAAGTCATTTGGCTCACCCTGTAAATAAATTCCCAGTCGATTGCTGTCAAAAAATATACTGAAAACAGTTAGATATTACAATAGTTCTAAATACTAAAGTTCAAAATTCTACGGGTTAGAGTTTTAGAGTTATAAAAAATAGAAAATATTTTTTGGCGCCAAATTTGGCGATATTTCGGCGAAACTCGTCAATGTCGACGACATATGGCGAGATATTAAGCATAGACCAAGCAATGACAGATTATCGCCAGATTTGGCGATATTTCGCTAAACCTCGCCAAGAACGATAAAAAAATGGCGATACTTTGGGCATGGACCAAATGACTGACTATCGCCAAATTTGGCGATATTTCTGCAAAACTCGCCAAGGTCGTCGACAGACGGCGAGATTTTGGGCATGGACCAAACAATGACTGTCTACAGTTGTATTATATTGAAGATGTCCGTAGACATTAAAGTACTGAAATTCTTTTCGGTGGTCCTGTAAATAAACTCTCCAGTAGATTGGAACCAAAAATAGAGATGCACAACTAGATGTTACAACAATCTTATATATGAAATTTCATAATAGTTTTTGAGATCTGGGTGTTTAATACGCACACACCACACAATACGTACACCAAAAGTCGCCAAGCTTGGTGACTTTTGGCGTAGTTCTTGAGGGAGGCACGTGACCGTGGTCGGACCATTACCTAACTTATGTGGTAGGACGGTATTGTGCTTGAAATGGATGAATGCCACTCAAATTGCCATTGACCGTAATGTATTGGAAATCTTTTGAGTGTTCCTGTAGCAGAACTATAAATGATAAAGACACTTTTTTTAATGGAGAAATTCATTTTGTAACTCTTAACAGCATATATCAACTCTGAGTCGTTTGAAATAGCCCAATACCACTAAAATACGCTGTAATGAATTTCGGCCCGTAGAGCGTAATGTATTTAGAATCTTTTGAGCCGCCCTGTAGATAAAATATGCAGTCGAATCGAACCGAAAGGGGAGCCCACAAGTAGATGTGACAGCAATCCTAAGTATAAAGTTTCAACATTCTACGACCAATAGTTTTTGAGATATGCGAGTTTAATGAATTTCACTCCATAGAGCGTAATGTATTTCGAATCTTTTGGGAGGTCCTGTGGTTAAACTACCCAGTCGAATGGAACCAAAAGGGGAGGTGCACAACTAGATGTTACAACTATCCAAAATATGTTGACATCCTATGCCTAATAGTTTTTGAGATATGCGAGTTTAATGAATTTCGGCCCATAGAGCGTAATGTATTTCGAATCTTTTGGGCGGTCCTGTACATAAACTATCCATTCGATTGCGACCAAAAGGGGAGGTGCATAACTAGATCATAGAACAATCCTAAATATCAAATCTCAACATTCTACGACCAATAATTTTTGAGATATGGCAGTTACATACATACGTACGCCGCTGTTCAAAATGAGTTGCAGACTCGTTTATATGATCGTGCATGCTATCTTAGGATGAGATGCATCGAACAAATTCTTAAAATTAAATTTAGAGGTGGTCAAAATTCGTTTTTTCGTCGAAATTTGGCCCCCAAAATTTTTCGGGATCACATTACTTACTTATACTACGTACGAGGAAGTAAAAAAAGTGTCTTCCAAATCATTATGGTCAATGGCAATTTTAGGGGCATTCATCCATTTCAAGCACAATACCTCGTCCTACCACATAAGTTAGGTAATGGTCCGACCACGGTCACGTGCCTCCCTCATGAACTACGCCAAAAGTTGCCAAGCTTGGCGACTTTTGCTGTACGTGTGTGCGTATTTAACTCTCAAATCTCAAAATCTATTATGAAATTTCATATATAAGATTGTTGTAACATCTAGTTGTGCATCTCGATTTTTTGTTCTAATCTACTGGAGAGTTTATTTACATGACCACCGAAAAGAATGTCAGTACTTTAATATATATGGACATCTTCAATATAATACAACTGTAGACAGTCATTGTTTGGTCCATGCCTAAAATCTCGCCGTCTGTCGTCGACCTTCGCGAGTTTTGCCAAATATCGCCAATGGCGATGTCATATTTGGTCCGCCAAAGTACCTGTCATCGTCGCGAGTTTGGCGAATATCGCCAATGTGGCGATAATCTGTCATTGTTGGTCCATGCTTAAAATCTCGCCAAATGTCGTCGACATTGACGAGTTTCGCCGAAATATTGCCAAATTTGGCGCCAAAAATTATTTCGTATTTTGTATAACTCTACAGCATTAACCCGTAGAATTTTGTACTTTTGTATTTAGAACTATAATAATATCTAACTGTTTTCAATATCTTTTTTGACAGCAGTCGACTGGGAATTTATTTACAGGGTGAGCCAAATGACTTAAATACATTGAGGTGTATGGATGCATTCAATTCATTGAAAGTCTGTGGTCAATGGCTACTTTGGCTATCCCCAAAATCTCGCAAACTATCTCAAGCTTGTCGGCTTTTGGTGAAATATCGCCAAATAAAGTGTCTGAAGGAAATCTTTCAAACTAAGCTCAGCTTGGCGATATCGAAGTATTTGGCTGGAAATCGCTAAGCCTTACTATTACTGATATTTTATCTCTTTCAAACAAATAAGTTTAGAGGAAGTGCGTCGAAAATATTTTTGATTTAATAGACGTGCAAGGAAGTCATGTGTTGTACACATCAGATTTTTTATTGCGCAATTTGGCCAAATATGGGTAAATATGGGTCACCCCTTTTTCATTATGCATATCAAAAGTAAGTACTATTCTAAGCTGTCATTATTTAGCACACAGACAGATTTTTTATTCATCTAATGTGTTGTATTTAAGAAAAAAAATTAATTTAAAAAACTAAGATTATTTTTGAAGAAAGAAATGGGGGCAAATCAGCTTTGTGTCCCCAATTTTGAAACAAAACAAAGGAATCATGCTTGATTTCCTTTTAAATTGGGAATAAATGGCCGTTTTAATGGAAATTTTATCTCAAATTGTTGTTTTACATTTTGGGGACAAACTGAAAAAAGTTATGAAATTGGGAACGTTTCGTCACCTTAGTAAGAATACATAGCAGTGTATTTTTGCTCTTCACGTACAATATGAATTCCTTGTGTCACCTTAGAATATTCTAAGGAGGAATTATTTTTTGGCAACTTTATTATTGCAGCTTCTTCAATCTTATTTTCATTGTCATTAGGCAGTCCTTTATCAATAAACATTTCCAAATTAGCTCGTTTTGCACATTTGGGGGACTTTCTATATCTCCCAGTTAAAGAATAATATAGATCTACAGTAAAGTATAACAGTTATAGTAAATACTAATATTATTTACGCGGAAATAAATTTAAAAAACACCTAAGGCATCCAAAAATATCACTGACCAAGAATTACTCCACTGACTCAGAATTACAACAGTAAACTGGGGGGGGGGGGATAAATGATCATACTTTAAAATTAGTTTTAAAAATAATGGAGGAAAAGTATATTTACGTATGAAAAGCTTAGACCATCGGCAAGTAAAAACAGCAACAACAAAATTGTTTTTTCAAAAATGTTTCACTGATATGAAACTTCAAAAAAATCAGGATTTTTCAACGACAATCTTTTTTGAAGATATTTTTGTAGTAGTGTAAAAAGTATTTTTTTCCCTTATTTGCTTTATATTTACGTTGTTTTTTAACTTGATATAAGAAAATAGCATGTTTAAGCATGCCTTGGCATAGTTTAGCTTTTGAAAAAAAACGTTTTTTTAATGCTATAAAGTGAGTGGTCATTGTTTGCCCGGAAACAGAGTGACTCGTAATTCCTCCATATGATACTATATTTTATTACTTCTCCAAATTTTATTCGTTTTGTTTTCTATTTAAATAAACAGCGGTAAAATGTAATGCTCAGCTATTTATATTCTTAGAAAATATATATCATGTTAGTTGTTCCTATTCTTTTCATGTTTGATCTATTTCACAAGTTATTGAATTGTAATAGCTATGAATAAATAAGTAAATTTTGTTATTATATTTTCATTTTTATCCTATAATTGAAAAAATAGCCATAACTTATGATACTGGACTCATAGATTGAAAAATTGGTTCTTAAAAAAATATGGCTGCTCCTCATATTAAGAATATGAATAACGTTAAATGAAGAAAGCACCATATCCTTCAAAACTCGTTAATAACAAGTCAAACTCTTTAACATAAACAATAAAGTTGAAAGAACTCAAAATGTCATAAACATAACACCTCTTTTGGAGGAAATATCTGCTGGCTGTTGGGTACTGGTAATGTACTATGCTCAAAATACCATTAAAACTTTGTTGGACAGACTTTGTCAGCAGAAAAGGAGCTCATTTAAAACTAAATATCACGTCAAATAACATTTTAAAACTAACTAAACATTTCAGAAAACGGAGATGTCAATAAATTCAATTTCAACATATAATTCAAATGTCGGATCAGTCAAAGTTTACTAGCAAAGGGAGTTGTATTTTTAAATTTTTGTAGCCAAGTTGAAATTTCGAGGAAAACTGCTTGATGAAGCATGTGTTGTCGATTTTCCAATGGATTTTCAAATAGCATAATTTCCAGCCATTTATTTCATTCACTCCCATCAATTATCATTTGCATACAAACTATGGGGGTAAAAAACATCAATCCACAGAAAAGTAGTGGTTTAATAGTTCTAATATGTATAAAAGAAGCAAATAAAAATTTGAATAAACTTTTAGGTAGTCCAAAGTTAAATATTTCCAATAAAGTTTATGTATAGTGTCATTTTAGATGTGTGTCTTACCAAATTTGTAAATAGCTTAATTTGTGGTAAATTTACCTCAGTTGACCCCATGTATTCAAGATGTTCAATATCAAAACAGAAAGCAAATTTAATTTACTAGAGGTTTAGTCATTCAAATATCTCTAAAATAGGGTATGTTTCGCTATAACAAAACCTTTCTAATTCGAAACATTTCTTTATACACTATTTTTTCTTCTTTTCTATAATCTCTGTTTGATTATTCAAATGCAAGTACAAATAAAGCAAAAGGCTTTACTATACGAAGAAAGGGGTGCTATTTCACATCGAATTTAATATGATATTGAAATAAAAAGTTTAGAATTTAAGGTACACTCAAACTGAATTTCGGCGTTTCGATGAGAAAAGTTAAGTAGTTGCTAATTAAAATAATTCTTAAAGTTCGTTTCTGTATCATTATTATTTGTTTAATTAATTTTATTCGATTGTGAGCGGGAAAAATAAAATTTCAGAAAAAAAAATGCACGACTTACTTCTATTGACCTAGTTAATATTATCCATTAAAAAATAAATGAACAGAGTAAAATAAAGTTTTTCTCTTGAGTTTTAAGATCAAGCATTCTTCTGACTTCCAGGCATCAGCTCAGTGCAACATAGTTTGTGTTAAAATAAATAAAAACTTTGTGAAAAAGAAAGCACACATAAAAGATTACTTCAAGGCGTAACGATCGTTTCGACCGAAAATTCGTTCGGTCTTCGTCAGACAAACCCTTCCGTCATACACAGCAGGGGGAACTGAAAAAGAACTTTTTCAGCTTTGAAGTAACCTTTACGCTTGAAGTAACCTTTTATGTGTGTGTTTTTTTTTCACTAAGTTTTTATTTATTTTATCTTTTAACACCAGTTTTTTGAGTGTTTATTTTCATAGGTTGTGTTAATCCAAATAAGAAATAATCAGATAGCTTTTCTGCCACTTGAAAATATTTTATTCTACAAAATACATTTCTTTAAAACGTTTCTGTCCAGCAATAAAAATCTGAAGCAATGAAGTATTACAAAATCTCCTGAACCTCATTTTTCCTCGCAATATCGGTCATATATTTTCATAGAAGTGTCTTCTTCTGTATAAAAGATAACAGCTGTGTTGGTGCTCACGCCATAAATTCGGCACCTGCATTGATAAAAATCAGGAAAGGTAAAACTTACCAGTCGATTGCAAAACATTTTAGAACAGAATCATATATTGCGTATCCACCATGCAGAACGATTGCTCCAGTTAATTTGCCCTCTTTCATAACTGGGTCATTCCAACGTCAAATGCAACACAAAATGGATAAAAGATCACCATAGCACTTCAGATTTCACCCCCCTCCCCAAATTTTGTGTAATTGATAGAATAGGATGACTCCAAATCTCAATTTTGAAGGTTCTACCATAATTAATTACCGAAAGATTAATTATGCAGTTTTTTAAAGTTCTCTGTAAGATGCGTCATTTTTTCTCTGAATTTCTTAAATAATTCTTTACTTCTAGAAGTTACTGAAGTGAAAATTTGTTTCTAAATAAACTTTTTCTTCAAAAACTTTCTTTTAAACTTAAACTCCATACTTAATATTATCAAATTTTCCAATCTTCTATAGTTTATGCATACGCATTGCATTTGCTAAAAAAACATCATGAATTTTTTTTCTGCATTTGTCATCGGAAACACATGTTTTAAATTTTAATCTGTTGTTAAGATGATATATCACTACACCCCCAAAAAATTTCGTCTTGGCTTTCTGCTCAGGAGCTGAGCAAAAATATTATTAAATTTTCATGTGACTTTTCGTATATTTTCTCTAGTAATAAGTTTTAAAGAGCGTGTCAAAGAAATGAATATGCAATTTATAACTTATAATAATACATTTACTCGTCAAAGTAATCTCAGTTTTCCCAACACCTACAGCCAACGGTGACAGTCAGGTGACTATATCGAACTGGTTTGAAAGAGAATTCGGATAGTTATACTAGGGGCTGACTAGGGACAGCTTTAGCTTATACTAGGGACAGCTTTTTGAAGGCTGACTATTTGACATCAGGTGACTATATCGAACTGGTTTGAAACAGAGAATTCGGATAGTTATACTAGAAAGCAATGACAGATACGAAAAGTAATTTACTGCTGCCGAATTTTTAGGGGAAGGAATAGATAAATGTTACACAAACCATTTTTTGAAGGTTAGTATTATTTTATGCACTTCAGTAATATAAATCAATTTTTCCTTGTTTTAAATAGATTAATATCTCTAAAACGAAGTTTACAGAACTTCTTTTCTGAAGATATATAAGAGTCTTTGTAAAAGAACTCATAAAGTGACAGTAACCATTCATAACAGTAACCAGAATGTCATTGTACAGCTGCGGAAAAAGAAAACGGTCACATGCTCTTTATTTGGCCGCCGTTCGTCGTACATCAAAGGTATATATACCATTCGTTTGCATATAATATACACTGTAAAATTATTTGAATTTGTATAAGAGGCCGTCTTCATACTTAATTCTCCATCAACTTCGTTTTTCTCAGCGACAACACTCTATTTTGACTTTATTAAACTAATACAAAACTTTCAAATTACCCTAAATGTAAATTTTAACTAATATTTTATGATAATTTCTGGAGATATTGCGAAATTTGTTGCACGATTGTAAGCGACTTGCAAATTGAAATAAACTATTTGTAGGTTCCGAACTATTCGTCTAATTTTGATCGTGATAATTAAAAGAAATAAATATTATTTACAGGGAAAATACTGTTTCTAGTCTTAATTTTTTTTGTACAGACAATATCAGGAGTAGAAATTAGAAAATTTAGTCAGTGGTCTAAATGAACCGTGGTCCATATACATGATTTAAAGAAAAATGCAAAACGACTACTCGCGATTTTGAAAATCTTTCTAATTTTGAAATCGTTATTGAGTATTTGAAGGTACTCTTAGACAGGTGAAATTTTGCCAGGAATCAGGATCTATTCTCTGCACTTCTGACTACAAGCATGAATGATACTCAGCTACGGTCGAACTTGAAGAATGGTTTCATGATTGAAAAACTATTTGTTTGAATTTTATGTAAAAAACGTAATTATTTTTTGCCGACCCTTTATTATCACTGTGTTTGTTATTTCACTTTCTTTATTTAACATTATCGTCTTCAATGTGCAATATTTTTATTAGACTTTCTCCGGTATTTTAATTTATAAACACATGAAACTTTAGACAGAAAAATGTCATTTTGAATGTTTGTTGAGTGTTTGATAAAGTATGGGGAAGTCCAAAAAAATGATGTTTCAGATATTAGAAGACGCCACATTTATGTCTGGAGTATTGAAATTGTTAATTTTTCATAAATAAGAACTTGTACAGGAATACATACATCTACTGCATCTAATTCTGTACATGGAAAATATTTTATTTGGGGGGAAATAGTAGCGGACACAACAATAGACGCTTTATAGATTCGCCTTCAAACTGTACAAACCTCCAATTTATTTGCTTTAAAATTTGCTATTTTTTAATCCCGCTTCCTTTTACTATTTAATCCCGAAGAAAAATAATTACATTTATTTTACGCAATTTTCGAACAATTGCCACTCAATATATAGTCCCTTAACTTCTGAAAATAAGACATTTTAATTAATATAAATTAAACTACTGAACGTAAAATTTTAAATTTTGCATAGCCAGGTATTATTATTTTCTGCATCTATTTCCATCGAAAATTGGCAAGGTCGCTTTTTACAATATTTTAATATTAATTTAATATTTCAGAATTCATATTAATATTTTATTAAAAATTATAATAATAGTAAATTATGTTTGGATCGTTTAGTTGTAATAATATAAATAAATATCTGCTTCTTCCTATCAATATTATATGAGATATGAGCTAAAGTATAAAATAAAATTAACACAGAGGGAGGGAAATTCAGTTCAAATTTATTGAAAATTGGTATTCGGAGTTAAAATGAGCTAATTTGTGAAATATGAAGTCAAATCTAGGGGTAGCTATTGGAAAAAAAAAGTTTGTGCGAATTTTAATAGGGAGATGGTCCTTTATGCAATTTTTATCTATAGCAAATTAAAGGGCATGTCAATCTTAAAAACGATTAGTATATGTAACTTTGCTGTAAGGTGAACAACGGCCGAATAAAGTTCAAATGGGCGTTTGTGTGTTTTTTTTTTTCTTTTCCGCAGCTGTAAATGAGAATATCATGTGTACATTTTGTTACAACTGGTTTCTTTTGACGTTAGGTAAATCACAGATAGGCAAAGAAACTGAGCGACAACCTGCTACACTTAGTTAAGAACATTTTAATTTTTTTGTACTGATCTGTCGACCATTTTCATCGCACTCTTATCAAAAACAGTGCGTATTAATAACAGAAAAATGTTATGCAATTCCTTTTCTTAAGTTTTTAAACCCTTTTTCAATATACACAGACTTTTGAGTCGTCGAACATCCTTCCAAATACTCCCCCCCCCCAAAAAAAAAAAAAGAAAAGAGGGGTTAATAATTCACTTTTCATTTCCTTAAGACAAAATATTGATTCATAAATCTTACGGGTATTTTTACTGATCGATACGTTTTTTTTTGCCTGTTCAGAGATTCAAAAAGATTATCTTGATTAAAGAAAAGTTTCTGATTAAAACAAATCAACAAAAATTTGTTAAATTCATCAAAACAGTTTACTTGCAGACACATTTATTTTACTTCGCTGTAAGAGAAAAAGTTTTAATATGTAAACATTTACATTAACATAGAGCAAACACTTACATTTCAGGATTTGTCTCGTCGTATCCTATTGCTCTGCAGTGTTTTTCCATTCTGCAAAACTTCCTGCATGATTGAAGACTCTCTTTCACGGATATAACATTAGCAACTTCATCTTCCGTCGCAAGTAGAACGCCAGGCGTTGGCTTTCGGAATTTGTCACCGCATTTCATTTCTACAACAATATAAACAAGCAAAAAATTAAGTAGGGGTAGGTGGCCCGAAATGATCCTAGCGGGCAAAACGATCCACATACGTTTTCTTAGATACAAACAGCACTATCTACCAGATACTACATATATTAAAGTAAATAAAAAACTTTGTAAAAAACACACATAAGATACACGTACGTTTCAGCCAAAAATTGTTTTGGCCAAAACAATTTTTGGCTGAAACGTACGTATCCTCTTACCTATAACATCTTATGTGTGTTTTTTAGAAAGTTTTTTATTTACTTTATTATTTAACACCAGTATTTTGAGTGTTTTTTACTACATAAATTAGTTCTGCCAAGTCAAGAAGAAGCAATTGCGGTTTTTAAGCGATCAGTGATGTATTATGTGTTTGAGTAGAATTCTTCAAAAAAACTGGGTTTTATCACATCTCTTATAAGGTAAGCTCAGACTTTTCTAATTATTTAAATGATGCAGTTTTGGCACCAAATTTGGCGCTATTTCTCAAAAAAATCGCCAAGCCTGGCAACATTTCGGACATTTGGCACGATTTTACCAATGGGGTCTAAAGGTTTTTTTCTACATTAACATCACATAATATCCTATTACTCTGTTACTCTTCTATGACGTAATGAAAACGCGATTGTTTGGGGTCTTTCTATACAACCCGATTTTTGGCCTACCGGACAAAACGATCCACATATGTTTTCTTCCAGATAGGCTATCTACAAGGTAACACATAAATTCGTTGTGCCAATTCAAAAATTAGTAATGGTGGTAGTATTTAAGCACTCGGTGTATTACGTGTCTGAGCAGAATTCTTCAAAAAACTGGGTTTTATCATATCTCTAACATAACTACTATCATAAAGTAAAATCAGTAATTTATATGTGATGGACAAACAAATATTTACACATTTTGAATAAATTTCCACAAAATCTTAAAAATCCAATGGCCAATGTAGTTAAGGTTGTACATTCGTTTCATTCGCTTTAATCCTTCTTATATGATGTGTGAACAAAAATTTAAGCATTTTAAAAAGATTTCGAAAAATCTCAAAATCTAATAAAACTTTTTTTTTAAATTGCTGCGTTTGAGTAACCAGTTATCATATCACCAAACTTCACTTAATTCGTTTCAGTTATTATTACGTGATGTGTGATATAGCAGTTTGAAACAATTTTCGAGAGATCTCAATATGTAATCAAAAAAAAAAAAAAAATCGGCACCTATAGTTTAAGTTGAGTGACCACGTATCATGTCACCAAATTCCATTTCATTTGCTTGAGTCATTGATACGACTTTCCAGTAAAATATAAATCAGCATGCTTTTCTATTCATTTCATATGTGTCAATTACTGGAGCTGGAAGTGTCAATCATTGGAGCTAAAATTTTGTTCTTAATGTCATTTGCGTGGGTCTTTGAGAATGTTAATGTTTAAAAAAAACAATTTTGAGAAATTGCATTAGTTTTTAATTACATCACGACGAGAAAATAGCATTTTGAATGTACAGATTCAATTTAACTGGAGCTACAGAGTGCGTTCTTTATGGTGTTTATTTAAAATTAAAGTACTTCCCTATTTATATTTTATCTGACGGTGTTCTGATCAGTTGTCATATTATATTATTAGTATGTTGTCATATTTAGTATGCACATTGTCATTAGTATGCAGTATGTGATTAGTATGCTGTCATATTTAGTTGTCATATTATATTATTAGTACAAATGTCGACAATTATTTCGTTCGGTGGTTTATCCGGTGAAAATCTGTGCAAACATAATGGAAAGGTCGCATTACACTGTTTTTCCGTCAGTTACGTCGGTAGCAAGTTCCTCTAATCCGGTCAGGTGAAGGCTTAAAATCAGTTAAAATTTCGTGGAAATTAGCTCTCGGGGCGAAGTGAAAGACATATTTGTGTGGAGGTTTTACGGTAATTCAATCAAGACAATTTTTATTAAAATTTTATAAAACAATTTTAGTAGCAAAAATGATAAGTTTTGCCATTCTATTAGATGCAGTATTCGAAATTTTTACCTCACACGCCAGCGTGCTGCATCGTTATTCGCGCATTTTCTTATCCCTCAGGATTGTTTACCTTCGAGCACTTGAAGAGAACATAACGTGAACTTTTCTATTTGACACTTTTCAACGTTAAATGAAATTCAATTTGCGCTACAAAATACCATGCCCCTAAAAGAGACTCTCATTTCGGATTTTTCCCCCATCAAGTTGTAACTGAATTGTGTATACATGAGTGTATGTTTTTTTTTTTTTTTACTTCTTCACTTCCCGGATAAATATGTGTATATGTTTAACTATTACCTAACGCAGTTCATGCATTTTCATCTAATTTATTATTTTTCTTAAATATTCTCACTTTTACCTTCGTCAGCTGTTTATTTCATATTTTGGTTATTTAAGATTCCGGTTAAAGTCAATCCGTCCCGATGCGAGAGGAATAAGTGGCTACATCTGTATTAAATTAATAGCATAACATTCTAAAATGAAATATTGTTTTTATACAGTGCTTAAGACAGAGTAGTTTAACATTTTATTAATATACCAAGTTCTTTCATTTCACTTTTTAAATTGATATACAGCCCCTTAACTCATTAAAATGAGACATTATAGTTATCCCCTTATTAATATACATTTTTTCGAATATTAAAATAGTAATTCATAATTCATATTAATGTTTAGTTAAAAAAAATTTTTTTAATGGCAAATTGTGTTTAGGCCGTTAAGTTTTTATAGTACGGATAAAAATCAACATCGTACAGTCAATATTAAAAGAGATATGAGTAAAAGTATGAAAAAATATTAGTTATGAGTTAAAGTATCAAAAAATATGAAATATAAAGAGGGCCCCTTATACAAATTCTGTGTATAACAGATTAAAATGTGCATTATTATTAAATGATTGGTATAAGTAACTTTGCTGTACGACAAATGACGGCCGAATAAACGTCAGTAGGGCCTTCTTTTTCCCCCAGCTACAATGCATGCTTCACGAACTGCAAGTTTGAATAAAAATGCAATGAAAAAACAGATGATTCCTCCAATTGGTAGCCGTTTGAGCACTGAGCGCATGTGCAGAACAGTGTTTACTGAAATAGCATGTTTTCCTTGTTCTTGCGTGGAATTTTTATCTTAAAAATCGCTTATTAAAAATATAATTAAAAAATTACCAATATTTTCGAGTAGTTTTTTCCAAGCAGAGATATAATTTTTGTCTCCTTTGTCTAAACCTGCCTTGTACTGCTGGAAAGCATCATCAAACTTTTCAACGTCTATGTCTTTATAAATACTTATTTGATTGGTTATAAGCTTATCTAACTTTAACCTGAGATCATTAACTTTTGACCAAAGCTCTCCTTTCTGCAAAATAAAATATATTAATGCTTGTTATTACATCTATAGGTATAATAAAAACAAAAGTGAAATACAGCTACTTTTCGTCCTCAAATTTCCAGAAATGTAAAACATACAAACTTAAAAAATGGCATGTATGTTACACGGTAAAATATCTCTAAAATTATGAGCTAACATTTACCAGCGGACCTTAAAGAACCGTACTCTAGATTCTATCATTCGACGGACTGTCGTCTTAAATTATCTGGTAGCGGTACTAGATATTGATAAAGTCTCCAATTTTAAACAATGGCACAACTTTCATCGGGGGAAAAGATATTTCGTGTCTAGTGTAAATGAGACTGAAAAACTATAACCGAAATATAAAGGTATGATTTCACTGAAAAGTTTAAAACCAATCAGAATATGTGAATCTTTCCGACCTCTCAGAAAGATAAATTTGCATAGGAATGTAGACAAGATAGAACTCTAAATACATCTTTAAGGTGTCTACCTACGTCTAAAATGCCATTTTTGGAATAAAAATATATATATATATTCATTTTATTGTTTTATTTGAAAGAGCATATTCTTAAGATTCCAAAACAGTTTTACTTTTATTTCTGTGATAAATAGAAAGGAAGATAAATCTGTTTGAATGTGACTTCCGGTCGACCATCTGTACTTTCTATACTAATAAAAAAATTTTAAATGCGTTTTCTGGAAAACTGTATTTGATTACTTTGAGTCAAGATATCTTAATGAAATTTTACATAAACACTCTATTAAAAATAAAGTGTGTGCTGTAGCAAAAGTTCAGTTATACGCATGAGATTAAGAAATTTACAGTTACTTTTATACAAAAAATTGAATTCTCTCTAAAAATTTCAACGATTTTGTACATAATTGGCCATATTTCAGTAAATTTTTAAAATACAATAAAACTTTTGGTATAAAACACAGAAAAGTGCTATAGGAGTATCCAGTACGAAGGAAGATATTAAATATTGAAAAGAATGAATTGTACAGCAGTTGACATAAACATGAAATTTTGTTAAAATTTTCTTCAAAAATGCAATTTTTTATAAACATTTATGAACATTTTGTAAAATAAGTTATTGTTTCTGTCATGTTTTATGACCTTTCAAATAAAAATGCATGAACTACATCAAAATTTCGCATTAAAAAATAAGTGCTCCGTACGTAGGTAGACACCTTAAACGTCTTGCTTCTGTGACAAGAAAAAATATTACTTAGGTGTTTTATTTTTATAACGCATTGTTTACTTTAGCTTTTAATGATGCATTGGGACTAGCATGGGATAAACAAGTTAAAAATCATCCTCAATAAATATTCGCTGAATTTCTTTTAATATTTCTTTCAATTTTGTTAAATTGAAGCAGTTCAGTATAGAGTAACTGTTTAGCCATATAAACAGTTCCTCTATACTGAAATGCTTTAAATAAATTTAAAAAATGGAATTGTTGAAATATTGTCTCCTTTTTCGAGCACTACTTAAATTAGAAACCATGCAGCCACGGCACGTGGCCAAAGTCTGAAACACGCCCCAATGCGCCAACGCCTGGTGGACTGGCGAGAAATACATTTATCGAAGAACAGAGCATTTTGATTTGATCTCAGTCTCCCCATAGAGACAACGCGTTTTTTTCTCTGTCTCTTAAAAAATTGTACATATTTTCCCGTAATTATAATAAAAAATAATTGAATAAAATTATTATTTTACAGCCCACATTTCTTTTGTGTGTTTCCGGTGGGCTGGTGTCATTTTAGGTGCGATAAGCAAATGAAGAGAAAAGCACGTACAATTTGTTTGTATGTAAATTATATATATAAGAATAAAAAGCGTTGACCATACTATATTAGATTCATATCAATATTAGTTGATCAATAGTGACCTTGCCTGTGTTGCTACTGAGAGAAAAAAAAAATCCTACAAGAATATATATATAAAAATTTCCCCAATAGTTGGGCAGTTCCTCATCAAGCATATTGTCACTACTAAGGCCCGAATTACTGGCCATATTATTACGTTAGCACCAGTGGGCTGCTAGCGTTACCCACTATGAAGCGACGAATAATTTAACATCCATGATCAGGCCGGGATTGGAACCCTGACCCAAGGCGAGATAGAATGGTTCTTAAGCCACTACTTCACCTGGGAGGGCTACAGGAACATTCTTTCAGCAGATGATGAATTTTAATTATATGCTTATTTCAAATATGAATTCTAGATATATTGCATTTATCTACTTCAATTATATAAACCGCCAATCATTCCTTTAACGAATATAAATATAAAAGTAATTAAAATATATCAAAAGTAATTCATTAATTTTTAATTTTACCTTTTTTTTGTCTTCCTCTGACCGTGGAATGCGATATCCCTTCATAACTACCTTTTGCAAATCTTCCATTTTTATATGTAGCGATGTCAAGTACCCTTCCGTTTGCCTGTAGAAAAACAAAGATTTATCATTCTGTTTTTTTTTTTTTTTTTTTTTTTTTGGTGAAAAACACAAAATACAACTTTTCCAGGTCTAATAGCAGCATGCAAACTCATACGGTTGCATCATTCGCTTCTGGCAATAAGCGATTGGCTTTTCTTTGCATCAAAGCCGCCTTCCATGGCTTCTTGCCGATCAACTAAGTTAAATTCTTGGCCAAGCAATAAACATTCCATCTAAAATTTATGATTGGGCGTGCAATACAAAAATTGAGTGTACCAGCCCTAAAATTTCACCCTAAGATGGTGCTTGGGATTCATATCACTTAAAGTGCTTGCACGGACGTCAAAATTTGATCATAATACACAGAACTGTAGATGGAGCTTGGAAAGTAGGCTGGATCGAAAAAATTTCTTTTTCGAAATTTTTATCTCCTGATGTTTCAAAAGTTGAAAATTCATATAAATAGCATACGTGTAAGATTTGAATCTTCTACGACAACGTCTTGGGGTTCCGCATCGATCTTTAAATTTAGAATTTTTTGGAAAATATGACTTTTTAAAACGTCGACCAAAAAATTCTTTCCACAAATAACAGCCTCCCGAGATTTTTAGAAATTTTATATTATTATGAAGACGTATGCAAAATCAGAAGGGACTGTGACAATTTCTAGGAGTTGAACATGCAGTTGAGCTTGAAATCTTTAAATATCTGAAAAATATGCGTTTTTTGACAAAAATCTGTAGAAAGGAAAAATTATATTTTTAATGAATTAGTCTCGTTGCAAAATAGTTGGTAAAGTTCGTGGCTCTTCTCTAGTACAACCACAAATGTAACTACATTACCCAGGACCCACCTCGTTGATTTGGCTGCGATCCAAGTCTTGCCCGAACCAGACCAAGCATCCAATGATTGGAGCATGCGTTTTAATGAATAATTTAAAGCCCGACTTCAAATCAAATTGTGGCATTTTATGTCAAGTGTAATAATCTTGATCGTAAGAAAGCATCATCTGATAGATGGATAGACAGCAAATTTCGGAGTGACTGTTTGCTATGGTGTGAAGTTGGCAAATACAACATTGCAGAGATTTAGTTAGATTAGAGAACTGCGTTTTTAGATTTCGGATGACGCCTTTGTTCTTTCCAGAATTTGATGATTCGCCACCTCCGCCAATGCATGTGAGGGTCCCAAGAACAATGGATTTTGTGTCAAACTCTCCCAAATTTCCAGTGAAATTCTTAAAATCAGATCGTGAAATATGGCCAAAGTATGTTGAACCAGGCTCAATTCAAGGGTGGGTTAAACGGAGGGTGGAGGGGCGACCTGCTAATGACTCCCGTTCTGTGTGAGGTATGTGAGGCTCTGAGCGACACCTGCTCCGGGAAAACTCAGGACAATTGCAAGTGCGATATTCAATAGCTCGGTTAGGTAGAAATTTTCCCACTTTCTTCATAATCAATTCCTTATTTCCGTCTCTAACGTGCAATTTATTTAGCTGTTGATATTGCTCATGGCCTTTTCTAACTATCTGTTGAATTCCTAGATTGACACAGTAGGGATACTGGCCTTGATCCACATTTCCTGTACTTTGATCCCCACAACTAAGGTTAATTCTCCTTCCGGTGAATCCTGCCCATTATTCAGAAATTTTTCTTTTTAAGTACAAAATAGTAATATAGAAATACGAGTATGTCTTCTCGGGTTGGTAACTTGGTACTTTCGATATTCCCAGCTCTTCTATGAACACCGATTTTGTTTCATGTCCTGTTGCAGACAGTTTCACTCTATTCAGAATCGTAGCAGTGCAAGGAAACCATCTTTTAGCTTTTTTGAGAGTAAAATGAAAGCACCAACTATTTGAAACGTTAAACTAAATGCCTGTTTAAACGAAATATCTCGTGCTTGGTTTAATCAAAAGCATCTACATCGCCATCACACGGCAAGCAAACCAGCGCTAGTTGTCTAGAGCACAGCTTGCGAACTGCGCCCAAGACAAAACGACAGCATAACGTGTGCATTGTATCATACTATTCATAAAGCCATTTTTGTGATTTACTGAGCTTCTCTGAACATTTTTTAACATATAAAAGGACCAAATTATTTTTAACATATAAAGTTTGCTTTTTACAGAATTTTTTAAAAAAACACATAATTTTCAGATATTTATAGATTTCAAGCTCGATATGCAATCCCTAGAAATTGTCGTAGCCCCTCCAGATTTTGCATACGTGTTATTCATAGCAATATACACCTCCTAAAACCTCGGGAACCTAATAATTCGCAAAAGAATTTTTTGGGTCGATTTTTTAAAAAAGTCATATTTTTCAAAAAATTCTAAATTTTCAGCTCGATGTGCAACCCCAAGACGTTGTCGTAGAACATTTAAATTTTACACACGTCTTATTCATATCAATATACAACTTTTGAGACCTCAGGAGATAAATCTTTCGAAAAAAAAAAATTTCGATCACCCTATTGGGCAGTCTTACATCAGAATTTCATGAGCCAGTGAACTTGGCGCATGCATTCTGTTATGATCACACAACGTATCCCATAGTCGCAGCGTTAATCCTGACGGTGGATAGAGATATTTTTTGTTTTTGTAAGAAGAGGTTTGTGCAAGATTAAAGATCTTCTTCTGATTTAACTGGATTGAACCCATATTTGTAAGTACTATTATTCTTTTCTAACAAATTTTAGTTATATTAATGTAGTGCTGGTCTAGTGTATGAAATATATGTGTGAACATTGTTATATTTATTATTATTGCTTTCATTTTTACTTTATACATATATGTTGTCTTTTTTTTCCACTGATAATGTTAGCTGATGGGAAAGGGATTACAGATTTATTAGTATTTTTTATTATCTTGACACACAGGGTTTAATTGTGCGATTAATTACTTCGAATTTGCTAAATTCAGAAATAAATTTTTCGGGAACTAGATAAGATTTATTGCATGTCACATTTTCAGTCCCATCCAAAGGAAAACGATCATATCACGATATAAACGATCAAAAGAATACTGCTAATATTTTTTAAAATTTATTATTTACTAGGGAAATAATATTTAATTGACAGGACAGGTTATACTTTTATAAGACCTTTAAACACTGAACGAGACCCCCCCCCGCATGGAAGGCAGCCAACCCCTTGTTAAAAAATCCTCCGCCCAGACACCCCTCCTTTGGTAGATATACTTCGAGTAACTTTGCCTTAATACTCAATACCCAATAAAATGCAATACGCAATACCAAAGTTTTTTATGCATGCATTCATTTGAATCTATTTAGGTGATCTTAAAGCTTCTTTCTTTTATTTTATAATTAGAACAACACATCTTTCATCTCTAAAATACCTGTAGCAAGGAAACGAAGGGCCATTATAATGTACACCATCAATTTTTTTAAAAAATGTGTTTTTCTTTATTGATTTACCAATAGATGTCCTAAATAATGCAAAAATCGTGTTTCAGGTTTACACAAAACATAAGCGTTTAACATCATTTTATGTTATCTAAAAGAAGCGTCTACTCACTTGTTTATCTCTATTGGCGGATACCGGTCATCTAAATCGTGGAGGGGCCTCAAGCTCACAGATGAAACCTTCAGTCTCTCATTTATAGGGCCCCGGCCAAAAACAATGTGGGAATTTGAAATATTCGGCAAGTACGCTAGAAAATTTTCAAAATTCTGCTGGACTTCGAATGGTATATTCGTATTTGGACACTCCACAGAAAAATCATTTATGTAAACACGGCCTCTTAGATTTGGACTTTCCTTTGCTGTATTCAGGGCCAATTTCCACAGTTCTATAAAAGCTGAAATTGAAATAAATGCGCATTAGTCTGTTCTGGAACTTATTAGCGGTGTATGAAGTAAATGAAAACTGCTCCAGCCATCTCCTCGCGTAAGGAACAAGTGTAGAAGATGTCATTTTTCGAGCGTGATTCCCAAGTCTGTCCTTCCAGCGGTTCTGATCAGCACGTAGCACTCACATTTTCAATGAACGTTTATTAACGCTCGGAGAACGGTAACAGACAGTAAAATGAAAGAGCCGTTAGTTTGGGTAAAAGTAAGAGAACATTTAGAACTCAGAACGTTTATTAAAGTTCAGAGAATCCGTGTTTGCTGTCTGGGGTTTAACTGTACAGCCTTCTCTGATTTTGTTCCTCAGGATATGATTATTTCACGAAAAACACGTACTCCGACAGCTGCGCTGCGAAACAAGATTATTATAGGTGTTTTCATCATTATAGAACAGCATCTGGACTGACTGCCGAATGCTGTAAAAAATATAGATGTTGTCATCACAATTTACTTTCCAATAAAGTAGATGTGTTACATAAATATTGCTTTTATTGCAGTAATAATTTGCAAAGTTTCTTCTGGGTTTAAATAAAAAATAAAGTTACTTAAAGTGTACCTTCGATGCATGTGTATGCTGTTTTTCACACTTGTTGCACGCCTCCCAACTCATTGAAAGTGAATTAAGAACAGAGACGTCTCGCCATTATTGGTCAGAGGAGCCTGGACCCATCACCCAAACATCATCAATTAAAATCTCTTCCTTTCATCTGAGATTGTTCTTCTAATGCTTTAAAATTAGTGAAAAAATTAACGTACTTTATTCTACTTTAGTACTACTAATTAAAGAAAAAACATTTAAAAGAATGATAGTTACGATTTTCCTCAATGTAAAGTAAACACGGGCCATGGATTTGCTCTGAGTTTGGCGTCTTTCTCTTTTTACCGGGTTGGCATATTTGGTATTTAGCACTGATATTGCATTAACTGGATTTCATAACAGCTTAATTGGCACTGTCTTCAGGGTATAAATCTTAGGGCCCTAGCACAGAGTTCTCAACGACTGAATGGTGAAATTTTCCACGCAGTAGGAAATCATTCCTTTATTTGAGCGATCTCTTTGCAGTGCAGTCAAATTTTTTTGTTGTTGTTGCTTTATTTTCCTGATTTACGAATTACGATTTGTAAATGTATTTTATATATTAATATTGATTTCAAAATAAAGAGAACATTTTAAAGTTATGAACGAGCAGCTATAAAAAACTTTAATAAAGAAAAAATAAAGGTAGGTTTTTTTTTCGAATTGTAATGATGCTTTTTAGTATTGAGGTTTTTAATACCAACATAGTTAGGTAAAAACAGAAAACTTTATAGAATAATTTTAATTATTATTTGTCGTTAGAAAGCAATTAACTGATAAACTGTAGAGATTAGAAATTATAGCAGGGTTCATACTCATTTATTGAAATTAAATTCCCTGAGTTTTCCAGGTTTTCCAGACACATTCCTACAAATTTTCAGGTTTATCGCAAGCATAAATAAAAGGAAATGATCAGTACTCCAAATAACTAATTAACATTTATGTACTTAATACTTTGAACTAGTTACATATTCATAAACATATATTACTAAAAATATTGAATAAAATGTTCCTAGTACAGCATGGTGAAACTTAACTAGAACTGGGAAGAAAATAAGCAATAAAATATTACTAGTAATACAAATAAGTACATTTTCCCTGAGTTTTCACTGAGATAATTAGTTATAAAAAAATTCCCCGAGTTTTCTAGGTTTTCCCGGTTTTCCCTGAGGCGTACGAACCCTGTTATAGTTACCTTTATTAACACCACAAAGATTTTTTTTTCTCCTCTACTAAAATAAGTAATGGATTTTGTTCCTAAAGTGTTTTTCTTTAATTTTTTTTAATTACAGTATTAATAATGACAAAACGGAAAACACTGATAAAAATAAATCAATACTTTACCAGGTATGTCCTTATTCGTGAAGTGTCCGGAAGAGCCCATAGCTTCAGTAAGTATTCTTTTAATTATTTGAATGTCCCCTTTGACGCTTGACGCGACCTCAACTTTAACGAAGCATTTGCTACCGAAATTCACTTCTTCGGCGTAATGTGTGGCTGTTAACGGCACGAACTCCTGCCACCCAAGTACTGGTACGGCACCGGGACTTACATATTGTTTTCCCTGCCACAAAAAAAAAGAAAAAGTGACAATATTTCTCTTAAAAAATGCAAGTCGCTTCTCTTAAAAAAAAAAAAAAAACGCGAGTTATTTATCTTTATTTTTTGATGATATATCCCTTTCCTAAGGAAAACAAGTTTAGTTTAGGCAAAATTCAATGGATCATATTTCCTTACTACATAATATTTAGGGGAGGATTATACTTAAAAATCTGCAAAGTGCTTTTGTGAAATCTTCTCAAAATTTCGCAGCATAGTCAGGGCCTGATTATGGCCTAGGCACAGTAGGCCCGTGCCTAGGGCCCCAGATTTTTTATGAGGCCCCAAAAAGTAAGAATTTTTTTTTTACAAATTTAGAAAATCACCACAATTGCTAACAAAATAAGCTGGGGGTCCTTGATGAGGGTCTACGATAACTAAGGTTTTTTTTAAGGCACGATGAAAATCATCTCACAATTCTTACTTTTGATTATGTTTACGTTTGCTATGTTATTTAACAATAAAAATGCTGCCAAATCAGGATGTATAACTTGAAATATTCCATCATATTGTTGAAAATATGGCACTTTATTGCTTACATGTAATTACAAAAAGTATTTTAACTACAGAAAATAATTTAAATGTATACAGTCCCATAAGAATTTGGATTTGAAATCATAATAATTCTTCAATTTGCATAAATTTTGTACATACTAAAAATTTCACGGGGGGGACGGGATAGTCATTGTTGGAGTTGGGGGGGGGCCGAAATAATGCTGTGCCTAGGGCCCCGAAGTACCATAATCGGGCCCTGAGCATAGTAAAACTTATTGAAAACCTTATGAAAGTTCAACATCTCACAACTTAAGTTCTGCAGATAACGTATTTGATATTCATTTTATTTTGCTTTTCGGTTACTTAGAAAATTAAACATAAACTTTAAAACATGAGAAAAGAAACTATCCATTTGAATTCTCATTTATTTCCTTATTCCCTATTCTGGCATTAGTAAAATCTGTATTATTTTTTACGGAAGCAACAGATTTTTATTCAATAGTGATAGATGCAGCATGATGACATGTGTTCTCAAAATGTATCTTTCTAATTATAAGCAATCAACGTCACTTAACCACGTAACTGAGTGACCGCTATTTACAAACTACAAACTACAAAAAAAAAAGAAATCGACATATCAAACATTCCAACAATGGGCAAACTATATACATTAAACCAAAAAAAATTATTTTTTAGAATAAAAAAAATGTAACCACTATACAAAGAAAATAACCAAATAGTTTTTTTCAAAATCCAAATGCCAGTCCTCTAGTTTCTTCATCTTGATAGAAAAAGACGAAATGGCAGCAGCAACTGAATTTAACGATTTCTATGTGTATTTAACGCTAAAATTAGAGTGAAACAGTCTGATAGAGTGACAGAATTATATCATTAAAGGCAGGCGCGTAGCCAGGAAAATTTTTCGGGGGGGGGGATATGAACTTATATCTGTATAAATAGACGGAATTTCATCATTAATCCAAAAATTTCGGGGGGGGCTCTGGCTACGCCCCTGATTAAAGGGTCATGACGCTGTTTTCTCAATAAGAATGACGGTGACTTTTAAGAAGATTGATAATATCTTTCTAAAATTTTAAGGATGTATGTTGCGTGACGCTGGCCACACCAGAAGGATGACAGGTGAAAAGAAGATGAGATACGACCGCAGACGGTATGGCACCAAAAGCGACAGTATGGAGCAAAAAAACTAAACCGGCAAAATTGCTCCAATGAATTCCAAGTATTTATGGACAGATGGCCGTGTGAAGTCTGGCAGGTTAATGGCACCCATCGGAGAAGCGAATAAAAAAAAAATGGAGAAACCCTCCCTAAAAGGAAGACAGCTAATCATGCAAGAATAATGGACAAAAATATATGGAAGAAGTTGAGGAATGGCCAGAGGACATTCGCTAAATGATGAGATAGCTAAGAACAGAAAAACTAAGAAGTTTCGCAGTGGAGAAGGAGAGAGAGCGGGAAAAAAATATCATAGAGATAGCAGGAAAAATTCGAGGAGATGGACTTATAAAAGTATCGAACCCCGGATTGAGTGCTGCGATTAAGAAGCTGATGAGGAAGAATGCCGTGGAGAATGCCTTCGGACCGCCAACTGTACCCAGTGCGTACAACCTGGAGCTGAAACGAACCTGCAGGATCCTGACCGCCAAAAATCACATGAATTGCCGAAAGGTTCTGGGCTCGCCTAATTGTGATTGACCAAAACTTAGCCGGATACACCAATGGCCGTATTATCCAAGTATTTGACACTTGTGTTAACCCCTTTAGACGTTATATGGACACCAAATATACATCCATTCGACATCTGATCCTCGTTTCGGTGGATGAACACGGTGTCAAGTACTTAATGAATGCGGCCGCTAGTGTTTTGATGCGGAGCTGACCTACCGTTGCCGGT
Organism: Cheiracanthium punctorium; assembly: GCA_038373885.1. NCBI lineage: Eukaryota > Metazoa > Arthropoda > Arachnida > Araneae > Cheiracanthiidae > Cheiracanthium > Cheiracanthium punctorium. The sequence continues at coordinate 140,138 of JAWZYV010011648.1, forward strand.
CCGACATACCCCAGAAGGAATCCTTGAGGAACTGTGATGTACGAGCTGAGAAAGGTGCGATTTATGGTTTTTGATTTAAATTCAGGCTTGTCATATCTCCCCTCTGTCCACTTTATATTTGGAAACCATTAAATTGCGTCAAAAGAAAGGTTAAGCGAGAAAGTAAATAAGTAAAAGAAAAAGTACAATGAGTAAATAATGTAATTGGATTTAGTGTGAATTTGTAAAATAAAGAGGATGTAGGTTTTAAATTTGATGTCTATCTTAAACTGTGTGTTGAATATTTATGTTAGATAATTTTTAGGAGATGCAATTTTTTTAGGTCATGCTGCTTATTGAAGGATTTTCTAAAGGTAGGACTTTTTGGGTATTTCGGGCTTTGTACTAACGATACCAATTTGGCCAAAAGAAAGTTTAAGCTCTGAGGCCCCATAACCCTTTTCACTTTAATGTACTTTTAATTTTTCTTTCCCGTTGTTGGGAGCAAACGATGCTTGTGATACCCCCTTTGTGTCAACATTTTGTACCAAATTGTTAATTTGAATGCCACACTGTCGGCCAGCTGAAGCATACACGCTTAAACCCAAAGAGCGAAAAAAACGATACATGGCGGAGCGATCAGTTCCCATGGGAACCGACGGGGTATTTCCGCGAAAGTGCTCTGTAAGTAGTCTTTTTTCTGAGAACTCCTTTCTTCCCTTCCTGTTTATTCCGAGAAATTCTGTCCGCTTCTAAAGGAGAAGCTCACTTTTGAAAACTGGCTCACTTTTCGCTCCGACTGATCGAATTTCGCTCGTTTGGTTAAGCGTGTATGTAGATACATGCCAGATATATTGCCATTGGGTACAAAAGAAGAATTGCTGCTGGTACATATTTGCAACTTGAGTGGAAAATATAATTAACTATTCTTTAATAAGTTGTATAGTAAATAGATGTATTGTTAATTATATGTTTCGAGCGATTTATATCGCTTAGTTAAAAATCAAATGGTAATCATACCGTGTTAAATTCAGTGATCATCACAAGAGCAGCAACATCGTTTAGAGGATTACTATTCACAAACCGTGGATAATAATAAGATATACTCTTCGGGTGCAGATAATATTCTTTCAATCGAAAAACTAGATCAATTGGCAGTCCCATAGCGGCATAGGGCAGTCTGTCATCTTGAAGTATGTAGTACGAAGCATTCAAATCGGGGAGGTGTTCATGCTGAAATGAAACATTACAGAAATGTAGATTTGCGAACAAACAATCTGAAAATGAGATATGAACTACCAAAATTCCTCTCTCCCTATGTTAAAATATTTCTTCATAAATTAATTCATATTTCATATAATACTTATTATAAGAAGCACATTTTTATTTATATTATTCGAACTAAAAGACCCAAACATAATTTACTATCATTTTAATATTTAATAAAATATTAATATAAATTATGGATTATTGAATTAATATTCAAAAAATTATGAATAGCGACCTAGCCAAATTTCGATGGAAATAGATGCAGAAATTAATTTTACATGGCTGCGCATTTAGTTCCATTAATTTTTTAGTTTCATTATTGCCATAGTAAAACATATTACTTGACTATGTCATTTTATGTCTCATCTTTCGTGTATTTCGCGTGGTAACCCTATGTTGAAATTTTTATGATTGTAACATATTTATAGAAAAATACATGTGATGCATATATTCTACAGCTTACGAAATATTGTAACAATAGATTAAAACTGTTGTGAACTAATAGTATTTAAATATATGTAAAATTATGTCGCATTTTTATGTCGCTTTTTGGAACACATTTTTCGGGCAATTTTCAATAAAGGGGGTGAGAGGTAAAATGACATTGTCATTAATAAAAATATGAATTTTTATATCATGTACCATCCATTATAAATCACGTACAATACATTCTGATCGAATGCAAGTCCATTTTGACCAGTTTTTCACTTGCGTCTGTACATAAATATGTACAGCTGCGGAAAAAAAAAGTCTCACTCGTACTTTTTTCGGCAGTCGTTCGTCGTACAGCAAAGTTACAGATACCAATCGTTTACGATTGACGTACACTTTAATTTGCTATGCATAAAAATTGCATAAGGGGCCATCTACATATTAAAATTCGCACCAACTTTTTTTTTCTCAATAGCAACCCCTATATTTCACTTCATATTTCAAAAATTTAGCTCATTTTAACCCCGGACACCCATTTTCAATAAATTTGGACAGAAAATGAGTGAGTTATGAACACCCAAATTCCTCCATCGCCCTATGTTAAAATATTTTTTCATACTTCAATTCATATCTGATATAATATTGGTAGTAAGAAGCTGATTTTAATTAGTACTATTAGAACTAAACGACCCAAACATAATTTAATATTATTATGATTTTTAATAAATTATTAAAATGAATTATGAATTATTAAATTAATATTAAAAAAAAATTATGAGTAGCGACCTAGCCAAATTTCGATGGAAATAGATGCAGAAATTAATATCACATGGCTGCGCAAAATTTCAAATTTTTACGTTCAGTAGTTTAATTTGTATCAAATAAAATGTGTTATTTTCATGAGTTAAGGGACCATATATAAATTTATAAAGTGGCATTTTTTTTACAAATTGCATAAATAAACGTAAATTAGATTTCTTTTGCACAAAAATAGTAAAAGTTAGTGATATTAAAATGTTGCAAATTTTAAGGAAATGAACTGGAGGTTTCTAGAGTTTGATGGTGATTCTATAAAGCGACTACTGTTGCTTCCACTACTACTTCCCCTCAAATAAAATATTTTCCATGTACAGAATTACGTAAGTAGATGTATGTCTTCCATTACAACGTCCTGTTTCTGAAAAAGTAACGTCCTCAACATTCCAGGCATGAATTTGACCTTTTTAATATCTGAAACATCAGGTCCTTGGACTTCCCCATACTTTATCAAACATTCAACACAATTTTCTGTCTAAAGTTTCATCTGGCTACAAATTAAAATACCGCCAAAAGGCTTATAAAATTATTGCACACTGCAGACGATAATAGTAAATGAAGAAAAGGGCACAGTGATAATATTGGGTTGGCAAAAATAATACCGTTTTTTATATTAGTAATTTTCAGTCATGAAACCATTCTTCAAGTTCGACCATAGGTGAGTAACATTCATGTCAGAAAAGCAAAGACCAGATTCTCTCTCACTCCTGGCAACATTTCCCCTGTCTAAGAGAAACATCAAATACTCAATAAAAATTTCAAAATCGTAAGCAGTCGTTTTGCATTTTCTTTTTTAAATCATGTATATGGATGGACCAAGGAAGTTTCGGAGTAACGGTTCATTTGAACCACTGACTAAATATTCTAATTTTTATCCCTGATCTTGTCGTTTCAAAAAAACTTTTAAGACTAGAAACAGTATTTTCCGTGCAGATACTATTAATTTCTTTTAACGACTGCGAGCGAAATAACGAAAGCTGAAAAGTTCGGTACCTACAAATAGCGTGTTTGAATTTCCAGCAAGTCCCTTAAAATCACGCAAAAAAGAATTCGCAATATCTCCCGAAGAAATAGAAGAAAATTGGTAAAAATTAATATTTAGGGTAATTTGAAGCTTTTCTGTCGTTTAATAAAGTGTCGCTATTTAGAAAACCGAAGTTGATACAGAATTCAATATGAAGACGGCCCCTTATTCAAATTAAATTGATAGCAAATTAAAGTATGCGTAATTTTGAAACGAATGCTATGTATAACTTCGCTGTACGACGAACGACGGCCAAATAAAGAGCAAATGAGCGGTTTTCCTTTCCGCAGCTGTGCATCATAAGGAGAAAAAAATTATGAATGAAGGGCAGGATCCACTGGAAGGAGAAATAACCTCAGATAGGGAGATCAAAATACAGTAAGTATGGATCAAGGCTAGTATCCCCACTGTGTGAACCCAAAGAAATAAAAAAAAAAGAGTTAGATAAAATCTGATGTGGACACAACATGACTTCCTTGTACGTCTATTAAATCATAAATATTTTCGATGCACTTCATCTAAACTTATTTTGTTTGAAAGAGATAAAATTCTACAATAATACCAAGGCTTAGCCATTTCTAGCTAAGTATTTGAGATATTGCCAAGCTTGGTTCAGTTTGAAATATTTATTTTTGACATTTAAATCGGCGATATTTTTCGCCAAATGCGCCGAGCTTGAGATAGTTAGCGAGATTGGGATCATAGCCGAAATAGTGATTCATCAAAGACTTAATGAATAGAAGGTATCCTTAGATCTTAAAGTATTTAAAGTCATTTGGGTGACCCAGAAAATAAATTACTCAGTCGATTCCAATCAAATTAGAGATGCACAGTTAGATATTACAATAGTTCTAAATACAAAATTTCAACATTCTTGTGTTAAAAGTTTTAGAGTTGTGCGAAATGCGTATTATTTTTGGCGTTAAATTTGGTGATATTTCGGTAAAATTCGCCAAGGTAATGAAACATTGCGAGATTTGGGCATGGACCAAATGGTGACTCACTACAGACATAATATATTGAAGATGTCCATAGAGATTAATGTACTGAAATTCTTTTGGATGGTCCTGTAAATAAACTCTTCAGTATATAGGGACCAAAATTAGAGATGCACAGCTAGATGTTACAGGTATCTTATAAATAAAATTTCAGCAACCTACGAGTACAGTTTTTCAGGTATGCGAGTTAAATACATGTATACGCACAACAGAAGTCGCTAAGTTTGGCGACTTTTGGCGAATTTTTGAGGGAGGCAAGTGACTGTCATCGGACCATTATCTAACTATATGGCAGGATGGTATTATGCTTGAAATGGATGAATGTTTCTGAAACTACCATTGACCGTAATGTGCTGGAATTCTTTTGAGTGTTCCTGTAGAAGAACTGTAAATGATAAAGACACTATTTTCGACTAAGAGATTCATTTTGTAATCCTTAACAGCTTATCTAACTTTTGAATCGTTTGAAAAAACTTAATATCTCTAAATTAAGCTTTAATGAATTCCTGCTCTTTGGAGCGTAATATAGGGAAAATATTTTGGTTGGCCCTGTAAATAAACTATCCAGTCGATTGGGACCAAAAGAGGAGGTTCACAATTAAATGTTACAACAACCCTACATATGAAAGTTCAACATTCTACGACTAATAGTTTTTGAGATACGCGAGTTGCATGCATATGTACATACTTATGTACAAACGTCAGTGAATAACTGGTCAAAATGGACTTGCATTCGATCAGAATGTATTGTACGTGATTTGTAATGGATGGTACATGATATAAAAATTCATATTTTTATTAATTACAATGTCATTTTATCTCTCACCCTCTTTGTTGAAAATTGCCCGAAAAATGTGTCCCAAAAAAGCGACATAAAAATGCCACGTAATTTTACATATATTTAAATACTATTAGTTCGCAACAGCTTTAATCTATTGTTACAATATTTCGTAAGCTGTAGAATATATGCTAACATGTATTTTTCTATAAATATGTTACATACATAAAAATTTCAACATAAGGTTACCACGCGGAATACACGAAATATGAGACATAAAATGACCTAGTCAATTAATATCGTTTTAATGTGCAATAATGACACTAAAAAATTAGGGGGGTTCAGAGGGAGGGGGTCTCCCCCTGACGAGGCTCGAACAGCCGAATTTAATTTGTATTTATATTTAATCTCCTGGAAGTATCATTCGATACCATAGAATTCTTTACCTTTCCTTACGTAACTGTGTAAATTATTGTATATATATCTGTGATCAGTATTTAAGAAATAAAAGTGTTGGTTAATATCTTGGGGGCTCTCTGTGTAAATAAAACAGAGGAAAATTTATGTTTCCACAGTTTTTAAGTAGGTTAGATTTTTATCGATAATTTTTTGAGCGGTCGTTTACAAGTGTTCTAATCGACCGTTGCAACACCCCAGAAAATCGTTAAGTAAAAACTAAAGCGAGATGGATATTTGAGATTTTTAAAAAAAGTATTATAGATTTTAAGAGTTTTCCTTCTTATCAGTTCAAAGTTTTAAACCAATTAATAAACCGGTCTCAGAGGCACATCCACGGCTGGAAGATTTCAATAATCATTAAATCGTTTCCATATTTCGAGGATTGTCCATATTTTTAAAACAGCTAACTGATATTTTTTTTCTATGCACATGAGTGCGCAAGTTTTCATATAGAATTGTTTAAAGATATACTAGATTCGTTTACAAATTTTTTCGATTTCATGCTTTAGACCAATCTTTGAAATATGGGCAATCTTATGGGCAATCTTTGAAAAGTGGCGGGCCAAACTTCAGGATGCTAGCGAAGTCGCGGACTGTATAATAGGGATTTACATGGAAGTTTGAATGGTTTTATACGGGGTTCTGATACGTTCCGCACGCGGGACGCATTAAAAGCCGTGATGGGCCACATGCGGCCCGCGGGCAGAAGATTGCCCATATCTGCTTTACACATATACATGCAGTCATATAATTCTAAATTAACTATATTTTAATGTACATTACCTCGTATAAGTCGGTGTCCCTGAACATGAGAGGCTGTCCCTCATATTGATCATAGTTCGTCATGTTCATCGTTCCGCCCAAGGCGAAATAATGCAAAATAGGTAGAATAACATTCGCCATGGCAGAACTCGAAACTGCGATCTTATTTGGTACGTGCTTTAAATTGTTCTACTCTCTTAGGTTTAATAAAAATTAACTTCTTCTCAACGGATGTTGCTATTTAAGCGATAAAACGTGGCGCACTTCAGGAAGCAATTAAGTTTTGTATTCCTGTCGATATTTTCTTTCCTCATTTATTTATTTGTTTTGTTTGGATTTAATTAATTTTGTGCTGTGATTGAGCGTATCGGTAAAAAAAAAATAAATAAATAAATTTCCTTCTAATTTGTTTCTATCACTTATAACCATTAAGCATTTTATTCAAACGAATTACGTGCGTGTTAGCATTGTCTTGCCCCTTTGAATAGCTTGTGAACCGTACAAAAAAAAAAAAAAAAAAAAAAAAAAAAACCTATAAAATTATTTGTGGAGCATATGCAGGGCGATTATGAATTAATATCCAACTTCGTAAGGCTATATCCGTTCCTATATTAAACGCTAAATGGCTGTATGTATGAATGTATGTGTGTTCGAGCGATCTTGAAAAAATCCATTAAAATTTCGTTGAACAGATTTTGTCCTCAGAAAAGATGTTTAAAATTTAAGTACTTTGTCAAATCTTAATTAGGAAATAACTAAACATTTCCAGAAAGCGATTATGTCAATGAAGTTATATGAAAAGGTAATTCAAATATCTGATGACAGTCCAAGTTTTATGGTAAAAGGAAATTTATTTCAAAATTTTGATGATCAATTTGAAATTCTGAGGGAAACTGTTTGGTCTAATTCAATCAATTGTAAGCAGAAAATTAAAATTTTAGGACAAGTTGCTTGAACTGTTTGAACTAACGTTGCAATTAGTAGCAATTAAAAATAAATGATAAGTAAAATAAAGTTTCTCTTGAGTTTTAAAGTCAAGCATCCTTAGGACTTCTTTTCGATAGTTCTGTCATGTTTGTGTTAATCAAAATCAAAAAGACACACTTTTTTTTGTGACTTGAAGACATTTTAATCTACAAAATACATCTCTTTCAGCAATTCGGTTCAGCAGTAAAAGTCTGAAATACTGAAATATTGTAGGATCTATTTAGCCTAAATTCTCCTCGCAAGATCGGTCATAAATCTTCTTAGAATCGTCTTCTTCTGTATAAAAAATATCAGCTGTATTCGTGCTCACGTTATAAATTCGGCACCTGCAATTATGAAAATAGGTAAAGTTAAAACTTGCCAATCGATTGCAAAATATTTTCCAATACAATCATATGTAAGAAGCGTCCGTTAAATATAATTGCAACAGCGAGGTTTTGCGAACTACCAGGGACAATTTTTACTCATCGAATTCGGATAACTGGTGAATTCTGTTCGGTAGTGCTGCCATCTATGGGCTCCCGAGTGTGGTATAAATGAACTTTTCAAGAATTTGTGATAGAAATTAACACCCTGACGGCAAGTACTGCCTTAATCGAACTAATCTGGGTTTGGGGTTGGTACGCAATGCTGTAAAAGCAGAAGTACCTAAGCCTCTATAATCCATGAAAAACAAGACAGACAGACAAGTGAATTCTGTTATTTTATTAAAACGTCATTAGTTGACATTCCAGAATTGGCGGTTGCCATCAAGATGGGAAAAAAGCTAAAATTGAGCTGTTAAATGAATTTAAGGCACTACAAAATTGCTTCAGTGTATCTCTCGTGACCTCAAAGAATAGAATTCAGTCATTCTTCCTCTGTATGCGATCGATGATCAGATGTATAGGTCTCTCAATGAGTCATGGTGACTTTTGCGAGCTGAATAAAAGTAAATTCAGGTAGTCATATCGGCAAGCAGTGACAAAGGGAAATCACTGCAACGAAGTTTTAGAGGGACCAATTCGTTAAATGTTATAAAGACCATAACTACGGTGTCCTGCGCCCAGCAGTGGTCTTGAAACTGAAGTCCGTGCGCGTCAGAACACGGAAAGTGAAGCATCTTCTGGTTTGACCAGCTTTTGCGAGGGTGAACTCCTTTCTCTGCTGGACCGTTGTGGGACGTGTACGCTAATGGGGGTCGGTGCATGTAAAACCCGTCATGGCTTCAATGTTTTCCATGTTAACACGGTACCTGTTGGGGTGCCAATTTCAGGTGGTAGCTGGTCTCTCATCTGGAATTGGTTCAAAATCAGGGACCAGCAAGCAGAATTACAACCCCCTCGGAGGCAATGGCACCTATTTCTATGGATTGTGCAATCGTCTGTCTATGGACACGCGAGAAGAAAAACCACAACGGTGTCCTGAAACGATCACTGTTGATCTGCAACGCTCAACGTCGATAGACTTCCCAAGGGGAATTTTGACTGTGTTGACTTCCCCCTATCGGTCAAAAATTGAACAATTCTGATTTTACGATTTTACAAGGGATTTGAAGTTTCGGGACGGCTAAACGCCGTGCGGTTTTCTTAAAAGTTGTCATTTTTTTAATTATCCTATTTTCTAGTAAATATCAACTGCAAATATAACTTTTGAATATTATTTGCGATTTAAAATTATACTCCTAAGTTGCCGACCGCCCACCTTTAATATATGTACCATTTTTTGTAAGTAACTATTGTTTTATAAACTTCAATAAAATAAATCAAATTTGCCTTGTTTTGAACAGAGGAAATCTCTAAAATGCAGATTAAACAATTTCTTTTCAGAAACTTCAAACTGTTTTCTAAGTCCCTTTAAAAGAACTAATTATGTGATGAAAAATATTTCCAATACGGATTATGACAAGTACATAAGAATAGAGTGTATGCATTTTGTTACAATCTATGCATGTTGACGGCAATTAGAGCAGCGTACAGTAAAACTGTAAAAAAAAAAAATCTATGGAGTTACTGAAGAAAGCTTTTATTTTTTTTCCTAAAAGCCCGTCAGCCATTTTCGACAATAACTCCCCCTCCTGAGAAAAATAGTATTAATAGCAGAAAAAATCCTAGCGTTCATTTTCGTAACTTTCTCAATCCTATTTCTATATACACACGCATTTTCTCATGTGTGACAGTGATCTATCTTTCTCAATAACTTTTCCTCTCAAAAAGAGGTTTTTGGGTCTAATAATGTAAGTGGTTGGGCGATTCCTACTTCTTCTAATCCCACTTCTGCCGTTGCTAGGAGTAATGTACAACTAAGCCATTTTTTAGCTGTCTAAGCATATCATACAGGGGCGTAGCCAAGGGAGGGGGTTATGGGGGTCATAACCCCCCCATGGGGAATTTTTTGCCATACAAAATGTATATTCTTCACTACATTATCACACACATGTATACATATGTATGAGTTGTAGTAGTCGTAACCCCCCCATGAAAAATTTCTGGCTACGCCCCTGATATCATATAATAGATATTTATAAAGGAGAAAAAAAAAACGAAAAGATTTAACAGTGCAGGATTTATATAGTCTAAATTTCAAAATTTCTCTTTACTAATTAACTTTTCAAACTCTTTTAACTAATATAGTGTTCGTTCAAAAGTAATTAATAGTTACACATAGATTTTGATTCAAATATTAAAAAATGAACTTTGTGTCGCCATTAAACTCTGAAAATATGTGATCTATTTTAATGTACAGATGATCCTCTACGGCAAATATTACTTTGTAAACTGTTAGAGTAAATATACTGATCGATACGTTTCTTCTGTCTTTTTAAAAATTCTAAAAAGAAAATTTTGTTGATTCATCAAAAGTTTTAAACTGAAACATGCAAACAAAATTTTCTCGAATTAAATAAAACACTACAGTTGCAGGCACATGTATTATTATTTTTGCTTCAAGAGAAAGACAAAAAGTTATACTATGTGAACACTTAATTAAGCATAGAGGGAACACTTACATTTGAGGATTTTTCTCATCATATCCGATTGCTCTGCAACGTTTCTGTTTACTACAAAACTTCTCGCATGATTGAAGACTCTTTTTCACGTTTTCAATACTAGCAACTTCATCTTCAGTAGCAAGTAGAACGCCAGGCGTTGGCTTGCGGAATCTGTCACTGCACTTCGTGTCTGCAATAATACGATAATAAACATACAGATGTATAAATGTTTCCCACATGAGCGTCAGCATTCAGTGATAATTGAGAGAACAAAAGACAAGACATATTCGCTTTTCTTAATTTCCATACAGCTCTAAAGTTAGTTTAATTGGTATACGATTTATGAATCGTGCCCGCATTAAAAGTGACTATTACATAGCTTGATTTTTGACAGGGGTGGGGGCGACATGCACTGCATTGTTCCTTTTTCCGATGTATCCTACTGAGCAATGTATCCGGTTTTTACGATTTCGTCCGTTTGGCTGTAGCAGGACTCCACAGTATTTTTTACTTCTGGTGTAAGAAGGAAAGCACTTTGGAGTTGGAAGACATCGTGGGTGGAAATAAGTCGCATTCGTAAACGTCAAATGAGTTACACTCGTCCAACGAGTTTCTATCTGAGGTGTTCTTAAAGGAAACTGTGTGCATTCAGTTTATAAACTAGAGAGTAAGTAGACAAAACTGAGTGCGGTTAGTTTCAAACACTAAGTAAACTGAGCACGGAGCAGGTTCATCTAGTTGTTGAGAGGACACACTTGCTGCATGTTGTTGTTATGAAATGGCGCCCGTAGTTACGAAAAGTATGTAGCATGGTATGTTGTTATGAAAAGTATTTTACGTTTGCTGAAGTTGCTAGAAACTGCAACGAACATACAGAATTTTTCAAAAGTATTAATTTTCTTGCATTTTTTTATTTTATTAAATTCAAAATGCATGCTTTAAGTGTTGAGATTGATGCTGATTTAAACCATTATAAGCGAAATTTTAACTTCTCTTGCTAAATACTTTTGAAAAAATGCAAGTTTAAGTTGAAATTTCTAAATTTTGATCGGTGCACTTCAGTTATGGACACTCTTTCTTTTAAACATGCTGTTGATTTTATATTATGTACTAAAAACTCTCTTCAGCAAAAGTAGCAAAGACGTGAAATGTAAACAAACACGCCTCATAGGCGACGAAACAAAATAAACTGAAGTTGCTCGTAAAGGCAAAAGAAACTGGTAGCCACTGATAGCACTAAACACACCCATTCCAGGTTTCTTACGAAAACTCGTGCAAGGAGTTTGTCGTTTACGGATGCACCAATAGAGGTCCTTTAATTCAAGCTGTATCATTCCCGCACTCACCAGTGTCTGTTTTCCATACTGTACCAAGCAGCTAGCACCACTAGCCCCTTGAGCAGACTTGAGCAGACTAGAGCTCAAACATCTCTTTCTTTGGAAACCTCATCTATTCCTGGTAAAATGAGGCTATCCCTTCCTTTCCCTGCTCCTTTTATCGAAGAAAAATCTTTAGCATTCTGCACACTTCTGATGTCTTTAGCTCCCGGCCAGAAAGGAAAAGGGGCGCCATAGTAGTGGTTATTCCACCACCTACGTTGTCTACTGCAGAATTTTTTTTTTCACCCCTACTGGAGGAGAGAGGGGAGATTGCAACAGGAGAGAATGAGTGTATATTGTTTCTCCCAACTTGGCTTAGGTTAAAGCTTTTAAAGCCAACGTCCCTGTTGAAATTCATATATTACTCTTCTGTAATCTCGGAAATGTTTAAAAATAGTTCGTTGACTTGTTGCAAAACAATGGAATAAAAGAAATTTCAAGAAAACGAAGTTTCAACAAGATTTAACTCTATTTAATTAATTTGAAGAAAGTTTATTCCTTTAATTTCCAAGGAACATTTTTACCACAAACTAAAACTGAATCCCAAAGAATCGACTGAAATTTAATCCACTCTCCAATTGAACAAATCCATCTTCTTTTTAACCTCTTCCCGGCGAGGAAATTTTGGTCGTACTGTTTCAGAAGGTCGGAAACATCTTAAATATGCTTTCCCCCATTTCAGTGATCTTAGCTGAAGCTGCAATTTGTACAACAATCATTGATGGATTACCCTTTCCCGCCCCGAAGTAAAACCAACTTCTTGAACAAGGGGATTCCGTTTACGTGTATATTCTCCTTTTCAGGAACTGGGGTGCAACTGAATTGATGGATGGATGTTGACATCTCTCCCCGCCGGTCCAGTACAGGTGAACAATTACAGAGGGGGAAAGCATTAGTTGGTCGAATTATGAACCATGCTCGTCCTATAAGGTGTTCTACGGCTTGGTTGAAAAATCGACCGCCCGTCTTCAAAGGGTTTAAGGTCAATCAGTTAGCAACTTATTCGTGACTTTTCCATGTATATCTGATGTACAGAGAATATCTCATTGTTAGAATGCATGCTTCTTTCACAGACTTTATTTCCCTGTTTACGGAAACTATCCCATATGTGTATTTACCCTTAAAGGTACGATAGGGAGAACCCATTTTGATTGTAACAATAGTAGCTTTACGACAAGAGTCCGCGAATGGATAATCCTCTTATGTCTTGAAAGGGCATCATTTTCAGGCATGCGTACTTTTCAGACACAGGGAAAAATCGAAATTAAAATTCTTTCTATGGACGGAGTTGATGAGGCATATCTTATGGTTGATAACGAGTACGAGAAATCACTCCAGACATTCACTGTACAAATTAAACTCAAGATGAAAAGAGATAGTGCGAGTAGAGGTGAATTGAAGCCTCGCAAAATATCAAAATCTTCTAAAAATTACGGTATTTGGACTTGGATAAATGAAAAGAATTCAACGGCCAAAAAAAAATAAATTCTACCTTAATGAAACGGTTAAGATTCAAACTTAGTAAACATTGATAAGTTTCATTTTTATTATAGTAAGTTGGATTTTTTTCGTTCTGCGAGGTTCCTCTGTAATTCAAATTATGCTAGTTCCCGATAATTATTCCTTTTAAATAAATGATGTAGTATAAAATATAATGATTTCTTATATATCTCTCGAAAAACTAATTTGCTATTTAGAAAAGTGAAATAGAATATTTGGCTTACACTCAAGTACTTTTAGATGGGGTGGGTTTAAAAATATTTCATTATTCGTAGTTTATGTTTTGTATACTTTTTTAGCACACGACACAAAACAAATGAAAATAGGAAATGAGCTCTTGATTTTTAAGAGAGGTCTTGCAGACCGGTGAAGAAATTTCCGAATATATTGAAATGTTTTTAATTCGTATTGACTGTATTACTTACTGCATTTTTAACATTCTTATTATTTCTCTAAAAGAATTAATAATATAACCCAAAAAAGGCTTTTAATTTTGTTCGTCAGCTGCTCAGCCAAACAAAAATTTTAGAGATTTAATGAAAACATACAGAGAGAAGGAATAATATATCTTTGTATATATAAACCCAGGCAGCACAAGAATGTTCTCTGAACGTCTAGTAACGTTCAGAATAGTAAGAAAAGCGTTCAGGTAAAGTTTGTACGTTCTGTATAACATTCTATACGCTAAGCAAAACATTTGTGTCCCTTTTGCGGGACATTACGTGAACGGATGAGCGTGAAATTCGGCACAGTTAAAATTCGAATTGAAGTGGTTGTGCGAATATTAAAATTTTTGTGTAATATGCTAATGCACCTAAAAGAATAGAGACGTAATTTGGCACGCAGTATTTTCGCGTCAAGTCGGGCGATGGTTAAATTGTTTTGTCAGTTTTGAAATAACAACACTAAGTTTCAGCAGTACCATAGAGTCATAGTATTACAACAAAATTTGCAAAAAGTGGAATTATTCACCAGTTTGCTGAAACGCCACTGAATAAAATGTGTTTTAGCCCAGTGCTTGGCGACTTTTTTAGAAGGATGATAAGTGAGTTAAGTATTGTAAATTCCATGTTTTAAAGCTGATGAAAAATGAACGGAACAGGGCAGGTTGCAATCCAAGAGGCGCTCCACAGAAACGCGCCAATTCGACAATTTTTTCATAATCTCAAGTCACGCAGATTGCTAGAGCGACTTTTATCCGAAAACATTATTGAAGAAATGCCTCAGCATTTAATAGGGAATGAAAATCATATTATTTATAAAGTGTATGGAAATATTTCCGAAAACATACTGTCAGATAATATACTGAAGTCAGTTATAATAGAACCTAAAAATGATGATTGAACATTTATTAATGCTGACTTAATAGAACACCTGATGAAAAAAGAACACATCACCATAGATACGTTAAAATAATTGCTATGATGACAATGAAATCAATAACTATTGAGTGGAGTTATTAAATTATTTGACTGTGGGTGTGGTTTTTTTTTTTTTTTTTTTTTGCTCGGTTAGCTGGGAGTAAGTGAAAAATTGCCAAATAATTGTGATCTGCGCCAAATACTTGCAAACCTTAAGCAATTCCCGTACATAGTTGTTTATCCCTTTCCATATTGGAAGTTTAATTTAATTTCGTATTTTAATTTAATTCCACGTTTTCCCCAATTCCCCATTATGTAACCAATAAGCATATAAATTTCTTTTTAGTATAGTAATATTTTTGTATGTATTGAATTCTATATCTAAATACTATTTTGCATACGGACTAAAATATCCATTTTTTGGGAGGGGGGGGGGGAGGAACGACAGTGTTTCAGAAGTAGTCTTTAAACGTTTCCCTGAGAAAGCAGTTGGCAGGATTTGCTAACCGAAAAATACCATAGTTTCCCACCACATAAATTAGTATTGAAAGTTAATTGTAACGGTGTACTAATAAGAAATTTAAATCTAAAGGAAGCATTAGTCAGTGGAACAAGAATGTGCATCAAATTGTATACATGGTGATGCTATTGATTGCGAAGTTTGAACTGGAACAGTAGGCAGTAAACGAATTTTAATTCCGCTCACAGAATATTCTGGTACTACTATTTTACCATATCCTTTCAAAAAACTCAATTTCCAAATATACCTGCATTTGCGATGACAGTAAATAAATCTCAAGGACAATCAATTGACAAAAGGGCAAATTTATTGAGGCATCAAGTTTTTATACATGGTGAGAGGTGCGCCTCAGCAAGTAGAGTTCAATCATACGACGGTTTAAGATTTAATAATTCCAAACATAATGGGTCTTTAGCTGAGGGCGGCTCCAGACTCATTTTTCGGATGGGACCACTAAACTTTTTAGATTAGTCTAAATTGATCAAACCGAAACTGAATGTGTGAAATTCAAGGGAGGTAGACGGAGATGACCCATGACCCACTCGCTGAAGCTGCCTTTTCATTTAGCAATATATGGTACAGTTTTTGCAAAAACACAGTCTTCACAAAAAAGTGTGGTAGTTTTAAGTGAACTTGTACAAAAGAGGTCAGTAAAGACAGATGGTCTGTTAGCCAAAGTGGTTACTTTAGTAGGTTCCTCTGTATATAGAAAGGTGAGACATACTCTTTCACAAGAGAACTTTATTCACACTCAATTTAAAAAAAAATTAAGGCTTTAAGGTCAAATTTCAACCACTGGCAGACAGCTAGTAGATATAAATGAGCTTAGATGAATTCCGTTTTGCTTTTTCTTAAATATTACTTCTTGAGGTAGTTTATTTTTTCTTCTCAAATTACGCATTTATGCAACAGATATGCAAAACTGGGAAAAAGACGAAAAGAAGTTGTTTAGAAATATTAATAAAACTAAATAAAAATACTCACGATGTAATGCTATTGTTGTATTCTTACAGTCAAAGATTTTAGATTTCACCTTGTAAAATAATCGCCCCCCCCACTAGAAATATTTCTGGAACCACACTTGGTATTTGTGCTTGGGTTCTATAGCGTGCGATAAGCCGAAACTGTAATATACTGCAGAAATGAGTGGTTATGCTGCACCAGTGGTTCCAATCGTTCTGGAAAAGGTTTGGCATGTTTCGGTTTCCATTACCAAAATTCAGAAAACTGAAATGGATAGAAAACGGATAAAATGAAACGATTTTTGAAAGCGGCTATAGTATAGTGGTAAATGAAGCTGAATGAGTATGATTGATACTAGAAGTCAAAGCCGTTGTGGAGGTAATTACAACGGGCGCCAGAAAAACATTTAACGAAAATGTCTCCATTCATTATATTTTATCTCCATCCACCTAAAGAAATAACTTCATATTCAGTTTTTATTGCATACTCAAATCGAATTTCTCGCTCTTTTTGAAACGCGCGGAAGCTTTCCTCATTCGAACGATTTCGTTTTGTGCATATAGCTCCTCTTATATCAATGCTTTAAGCATACGATCATTTTACTGAAAAAAAAAAAAAAAGTTATTTAGAAAAAGTATTTTAAACGAATTGAAATCGCAATTTTCCCTTCAAAACCTGCTAACCATGATTCAAGTATGGCGTCATAGTTACTTGAAACGGCTAATTTTGTAACTCAGATGATGCTTTTTTTTTCTTTACTCTCGGAATACAATGACCGGATGTGTTGTTATAAAAAGTTTGTATGGATGTCGTAGTGTTTGATAATGATTATGTAATAGATAAGGTGCAACATTGGGAATTGATTAAAGTAAGTTTAGGATGCAGAAGTATAAATGGGGTAAGGGTCAGCCTGTGTCGATCGAAAAGTGTGTAGGTGTTGATTGGGTTGAAAGAGGAAGCTCGAATTTAAGTTTTTGTGGTGGTTCAATCTAAAATTAAGGATGTGTTGTTGGAAGTTATAAAACAGTGCATTCTTTTTAGTTTTGTTGATTTTCGATTGCTGAAAATATATGAAATCCTTCATCAAGAGTTTTTTAATATACTTTTCATAAGTGCAGAAATCTGCGAGGACTACATAACTGAGGCCTATAGGAATTCGGTGGGGAGCTGGTAGAACAATTGAAATTAAAAAAATCGCAATTAAAAAATCTTTTCCAAGTACTAGACATGTGGGAAGTGAATTATACGTGATTTACCCGGTATATGCGAAGAAGTCTTCGGAATTAAAAAATTGACCTAAAACTGGTTTGATATGATTAGACCTTGTGCCAATTTCAAAATTAGGTACTTGTCATCTCGTTTTTTTCCAACGGGATCAAGCATGTTAATATTACCCACATTAAACAGTCACAACATGACGTCACGTCTCAGTTAGCGTAAGTGCAGACGGTTGTGCAAAAAATTAGCCGTTAGGGTCAGTTTTTTGGTGCGTCAAACGGTAGCAACACAAACTGTAAAGTGACTTTACATGGATGTCTCCGCATTGCACTACTACGTCACTCTGCCGCGTCACACGTTTGAGATGAATTGACGTCACAGAAGACACGATTGCAGAACAATAGTTAATGAAACGGCAACGGATTTTCTCAATCTATTGAATTTTTATCTTAAAAAAGCATTTATTAAAAATAAAGTGAAAAAATTACGAATATTTTCGAAGATCTTGTCATAAGCTGAGATGTAATTTTTGTCTCCTTTGTCTAGGCCTGCTGCATACTGCTGGAAAACATCATCAAACTTTTCTACGTCGATTTCTTTGTAAATACTTATTTCTTCTGGTATAAGCTCACGTAACTTTTTCCTGAGATCATTAACTTTTGACCAAAGCTCTTCTTTCTGCAAAATAAAATGGCATTAATATTTATTATTATATGTACAGGTACAATAAATACAAAAGTGAAATACCACTAACTCGTCCTCAAATCTCCAGAAATGTAAAACATGCACACTTAAAAAAAGTCGTGGTTGTTACAGCAAAACACGGTATAATGCCTCTAAAAACATCATCTAACATTACCAGCGGACCTTAAAGAACCATACACTAGATTCTATCATTCGACGGACTGTCGTATTAAATTATCCAGTAGCGGTACTAGATATTGATGCAGTCTCCATTTTCAAATAATAGTACAACTTTCATCTTAGAGAAAAGAAATTTCATATCTAGTGTAAATGAGACTGGAAAAACTGTAACCAAAGTATAAAGGTATGATCTCACTGGAAAGTTTAAAACCGATTAGAATATATGAATCGTTTCGACCTCTCAGAAGGGTAAATTTGCACAGGAATGTAGGAAAGATAAAATTCTAAATACATGTTTAAACGTCTTCCTTCTATGACAAGAAAAATATTACTCAGGGGGTTTGTTTTTATGACACAGTGTTTACTTTAGCTTTTAATCATGCATTGGGACTAGCATGGGATAGCAAGGGATAAACAAGTTAAAGAAATTATCCTCAATAAAATTCACACTATTTCTTCAAACATTGCTTTCAATTTTGTTAACAATGGTTAGTCATACAAACAGTTCCTCTATACTAAAATGCTTTACAGAAATATCAACGAATTTTTAAAAAAAAACGGAATTTTTAGAAATATTATCTCCTTTTCCGTGCACTACCTAAGTCCTAAACCATGCAGCCACGGCACGTGGCGAAAGTTTGAAACTCGCCCCAACGCCAGGAGGACTGGCGAGAAATGCATTTATCGATGAAAAGAGGATTTTTCACTTGATATCAGTGTCCCATAAAGGTAACGCATTTTTTTCTCTGCCTCATATAATATTGTACATGTATTTTTCCGTAATTATAATAAAAAATAATTGAATAAAATTATTATATTTTTTGCCCATTTCTTTTGAGTGTTTCCCGTGGGCTGGTGTCATTTTAGGTATGATAAGCAAATGGATGGAAAATGTACGTGCATTTTACTTGTTCGTAAATTATATATATAAGAATAATAACCGTTGACCATACTATATTAGATTCATATGAATATTATTTGATGAATAGTGACCTTACCTGCGTTGCTACTGAGAGAAATTAAAAAAAATATCCTACAGGAATATTTTTTCCCAATAGGCGGGCAGTTGCTGATGAAGCATATTGCGACTACTAAGGCCTGAATTACTGGCCATTTTATGGGAGCACCCAGTGGGCGGCCAGAATTACCTGCTATGAAGTGATGAACAATTTAACATCGATGCCGGGATTAGAACTCTGACCAAAGGCGTGATAGAATGGTTCTTAAGCCACTACACCACAGGAACATTGTTTCAGCAGTTGATGAGTTTTAATTATGTGATTATTTCAAATATGAATTCTAGATATATTGCATTTATCTACTTCAATTATATAACGACCAATCATTAGTTTAAAGAATATCAATACAAAAATCATCAAAATATATCAAAATCGAAATATATCAAAAATAATTAATGAATTTTTTATTTTACCAGTTTTTTGTCTTCCTCTGGCCGTGGAATGCGATATCCTTTCATGAATACCTTTTTTAAATCTTCCAATTTTATATGTAGCGATGTTAGATACTCTTCCGTTTGCCTGCAGGAAGGGAAGGTTCATCAGATTTTTATAAACGCCAAAAAATGTGACTTTTGCAGGTTCAAGACTCGAACCCAAATTCATGCAGCTTCATCATTCATTACGTAATAAGATACAAAATTTTAAAAAACAAAAAAAAAAAATATGCGTTTTGTTAAGAGTCTAAAAATTAACCCTTTAACTTTGATAAAGTAAAAAAATAAGCAATATCAGGGGCGTAGCCGGAAATTTTTCATGGGGGGGTTACGACTATTGCAACTCACATATATGCATACACGTGTGTGATAAAGGAGTGAAGAATATACATTTTGTATGGCAAAAATTTCCTCATGGGAGGGTTATGACTCCCCTAATCCCCCGCTTGGCTACGCCCCTGAGCAATATGAATTCTTTTTTACTGTTTTAAGACTTGTAACGTCACCATTTTAACGGTGCGTAGATTGATAAACTCCGTCGTAATGTTTTCGCAATGATCAAATAATTTGGAATATCTGAGATTCAGATTACATGGGATTAATTCCATTTGATTACTCATGGTCACATTATCCAAAAGCTTAAAATAGACACCTACATGTGAACCATGAATGAAAATGCGATTGTCATTTCTATGTCACTCATTTAAAGTCGTAGTAGTTTTTTCACAAGAACTATTATTCACTAGATCACATTGAAAAGATTAATTGGTGCAATTATAACAAAACGGTGGGTTTTCAATTTTGGGGATTTCTAAAGCTTTTAATTACAGGAAAAATTCTTTACATTAAATTTGAAGAAACTTTTACCTGGTGACCTTCTAATAACGCACAATAAAGTTTAATTTACGTCAGATTATCTGCTTAAAATTTAAGGGGGTGGTTATGATTTCATCAACAATATACTGGAAGTTCAAAAAAGACTACATAAGCTTTATTCGATGTATTCCAACCAACCTGCTTCTCTTCATACATACGTGATCATATTTTATTAAGACAAATGAGAATATTATTCTTGTTTGATTGGAGTTTTATTAAATTTAATATTCTTAAATGTTATATAAAATTTAACTTTATTTTACGCATTCTTGGTTCCATTTCACTATTATTACTGAAACAAAACCAATAAAGTTATAATATAAATAATTTAATACTCATTTTGTCTCATGTTTATGCTACTCATATTAAAATTAAAGAATTATTGTTTAAGCATGTAATTTTTATCATTTCCATCACAATTGAATAGGTTTCAAAAATTGTTGCAAACTGAATCTTAATGGTAATTCTTTAGGTTTTTTTATATTTCTATTGGCATGGCAGGTACAAAATAAATAAATAAATAAATAAAGAGGTACAAAGACAACAAAAAATTTTAAAGTCAAATAGATTAAAAGAAGTGGCTGAAGACATTGCCTCAAAGTTCTCTATCAAACCAGTAGTCTCTGAGTCATCCTAAAGTGATACACATCGACTAAGGTTGTGTCTATGGACATTTTGCACGTGGCGTCACCTGGCGGTATTTGATATGCCACGTACTCGATCTTATGGTGATGATTAGCTTCGTTTTCAGCTTGTTTGGACCTAAGGGATTATTTAACACTTTCTTCTGGAAATATAGCTGTTGCAAAGAAGTTAGAATAGCAGTCATCAACAAATAATTATCTTTTTATTAATTAATTTTATCTTCATTGTGAGATTTCATTTAAAATGTTAATAATAATTAAATACTAAAAATAATTTAAAAGATCGTACTTTAAAAAGGTGTGGGAGGTTTTTAATGAATGTTTGTACTACTTTAAACTCAGAAAACCCAAAATCAACTCAATGGTGTACTATTTATACAGTGTTTGCAATAACGTAATAACTTTAAAACGCTAATATTCTTTTTATTAACAAAGTTTTGAAGCGAAACGTGATAGTATCGTCATCTAAAGCATCTATTTAAATATTAAAAAGACAATAACTCATTCCGACCAGTTGATAATGAGAAACAGTAATTATTAAGTAGATACTCTATGCATTTCAATGGGAGCTGGTGGACGTAAATACCGCCAGAAGACGAATTTCAGCCTCGAACTCAGAAACCATGCAAAATGTCCATTACAAAGGGGGCAGATACGGTTCAAAAAGATTCTAATGCGATGGTGATGGTCTGTGCAATACTGATGCCAGTCAGAAGACGGAATTGGGCTACAGCTTGCTTGTGTGGACTTCTGGGTATTGCCGAAAAATCTTCAGTTCTCCTAAGCTTTAATTTTATTCTATCGTGAATTTGTACTGTATAATATCGATCGATTACTTAAATATCGTATATATTTATAGAATGGAGTGAAAGTGCCCAATGTGTTATTTGAAGTAATCTCGATCCCCGCAATTCGTAATTATTTAGATTAAATAGAAAATATTGCAATGAGTGTGTCCCTTACCTCCTACAAATAATTTGGATATTTTTTTAAACGTAAAACAGGATTTCTTCTCTTTTAAATAACTTCTATTTCAAATTATTTCTTATGGAAAACAAACTGAATGTTATACGATTCAATACAATTGGCCCTTTTACGAGTCTTATTTTACGTTATCTGTCAAACCTTCCCCCTCTCGCAAAAATCATGCATGTAATAGGTATTTTTCATCTTGATTTCGAATACGGAATTTACGTATATTACATTTTTAATTTACAAGAAAAATATATAAATGGCATTGTCATGTTGTATATTTTTATAAATGACCTCGAAACACAGAACAAAAAGACAAATTTCAACTACGAGGTCAAATAAGTCTAGAATTAGAGCTTTCTAAATCTTAGTATGCCATCAAAATTTCAAAATTTCTCAAAATTATTAAAAAATATAATCTGTGAATGAATTGTAGAAGAAAATTGCAACGTCACAATTTTCATCTAACAGGCGAGTTTAACCAACACACGAATAATAATTAAAATATACAGTAGCGACCTAAAAAAATAATTTTTTATTGTTTGGTTTTAAATGGAATTAACATATTGATAATGTATCTGCAGGTATGTGAGAAATATTTTGTATATTAATGCAATAGCAAAGCGTCATTTCTTGATTTTGAGGGCAGCTTTGTTTGAGGGACTAGGGATTCTGCCCGTTTGCCCTATTTTACTATGGTTTATGATAGATGTATTGTCTTGAATCAATATTTTGGTCTAAAAAGCCCGTTTTTTGAAAAGAGAAGGAAAGAAACGAAACTTAGATTTTCATCTCTGCAGAACGCAAACAAAAATTCATTAAAATCTGCAGTAACTAATTATTCTTTTTGTTTTTGTTTTATACGAAATTGCCCATTCATGTCTTATATAATGAATAAAGTCATGTTTCAGGTTTACAGATCGTTGGCGTTTAATTCAACTTTATTATAAATATTATTAATTTTATTATATTTCATAATGTATAACTTATTATCTGAAAAAATCGTATACTCACTTGTTTATCTCCATCGGAGGATACCGGTCATCTAAACTGTGGAGGGGTTTCAAACTCACTGACAAACTGCCATGTATAGGATGACCTTCAAAGTGAGGCAAGGAAATATTTGGCAAGTACGCCAAGAAGTTTTCAAAATGTCGCTCAACTTCGAACGGTATTTGTATATCTTGACACAACACACGAAAACTTGATACATAAACGCGGCGACCTCTTATATCTGGACTTTCTTTTACTGCATTCAGGGCAAACTTCCACAGTTCTTTAAAAGCTGAAATTCAAAGAAATGCACTTTAGTCTGCTCTGCAACTTATTAGCGGTTTATAAACGGCGAGAAAACTGTTCCAGCCAACTTCTCGAGTACCTCAAATAACTGAGAAACTATGTAGAGGATGTCACTTCGAGATCGGGCTTTAAGATTCCCAAGTCACTCCATCACTTGGTTCTGCTCAACTTGCTCCCACGCACGTCTATTAACCAACAGAGCACGTCAATAGACATTAACGTTAGTAAAATCAAATTGACGTTAATAGACATAAGTAAACTCAAAGAGTTAGTTTAGTGAAGTTAAAACCTAAAGTAAAGAGAAGATTTCGTAAAGTTCTCTGATTTTCTATTAACTGTCAGGGAACCTGTGAAAGCTGCCGGGACAACTGTCTATCGCTTTTTGATTACTTTAATATGGATAGTATTATTTTTAAAAACTAGGGGCCTAGGGCCCCAGACTCGCTGCGTTCGCATTTCGTATGAGGCATTTGGCCCCTAAAAAGACTTATTCGTAAAAAAGACATAATTTCAACAAACAAAACCCTAACGTTGGATAAGATAGAATGTTACCGAGCTACACATTGCTTGGTTCTTACATGTTGCTTGGAACATAAAAATTTAAACCTCGTACTATTTGTAATTATGTGAAACCCATGGTACGCCTTGCGTATTAGCCAGTTATGGAGAATTTTCATAATTTGGCGACTTGCGTATATGTAGAGTTAATAATTAGAAGAAAACAGTAATTCATATGTTTTCTTTGATAAAAACTACGGAACACGTAGGATAGCTTGCCACCAATGGCGACTTTTCATTATTTGGCGATTTACACATGCTCACAACCTATAATTACTGTTCATTTAAGGTTCCCGGAAAACCGTTATCCATATTTTCATTTACATAATTCTTTGCAGATTTGCGTACTTAGCACCACGAACTATACCATCTCGCCGCGCTGGCAAATAATCAAAGTGTACTATAACTGCTATAATGGCATAGTTATATGCTACTGGTAGCAAATAATGACCGAACCGGCTTTAAAATATTCTGCATTTTAATTATTTATCATTTTCGAGATACTGGGTTATAACACGGAATTATTTATACTAACTGGGTTCTGTGGAATTCGCGGTTTAAATTCACCCTGCTTGGAAATATACCATTTTGCCGGATCGTACCTAATAACAAGATGGCGCTTTTAAAATCATTCACAATGTTTTGGAAAAACGAATAATAGCTAATTCTAAACTCCTGTTGTCTAAGCGAACTTACTATTTGAAAATTGTCAACTTTGTGTAACGCATTTTGAGTTACTTATTTCATATACTTTTTAATTTGGCGTAAAATGGATGTAATTCTACTTCATGTTTGACAATTTCACATGATTGTACATAATTGGAATTGCTTTGTTGGAAAAGAATGAAGGATTTTATGCCAAATCTGGCAACCATTATGTTTAATTTTTTCAGTTTTTTTATTAATATTTTCTACAATAATTCGATTTTCGAAATTTAAGTCACCTTATCAGGTTCCTCGGAGTTTTCCGTTTTGGGGAACATGTTTCTCGAAATTCAAATCACCACGGTTTAGGAGAAGATAGGTGAACAAGCTCGGACAGTGGCGACAGCGGCCTTTACTTTGTTTAGAATAGAGAGATACGTACGTGACTGTGTGAAACAAAATATTTTTATATTTGTATGTTATTCTTTTCGTCTGTATGGAATAGCATTTGAATTGAATGCCGAATGATGCCCTACTCTTATTCAAAGCGAATATTAACTACTGTATTTTTGCCAATTTTTTTTAACCTTTTCGCGCCGACTGTCACGTATACGTGCCAGTAAGAAACGCACTCAGTTCCCGGCCGACACGCTGGCGTGCCAGAGCGTTTCTTCGTTCACCCCCGGCCGGTCACCCCCGGCCGTTCACCCCCGGCACAGTTGTGCCAGTGTCCTGGAACGTTTTAAAAACTATAACTTTTGGCACAAGATGCCATTGTATGTCCATACTTTGTGACGGCTCTATAAATTCGTACGTGGTATTTCTTTATAGTAAGCAGGGAGTTTTATTTTCGCTACAGCGTTGGGTATTACGGTTTACAGTCCAGTTTTTAGTGGATAATTAGATCTAGTAGACGTGGATTTTTTCTCATTTTACAGTTAGAATGTCGAAGCTTCGAAAGTGTTAGAGCTTGAAATAGCAGAAATGGCGCAAATTATTTGATTATGAGATATTGATTCTGAAGCAGATTCGGATAGTAGTGATAGTGACACTATAATATATTCTGATTGTTCTGTTCATGGATTTAGGCTTAATCGCGAAAAACTCTCCGGCCCTGGACAGACATTTGCGAAAGAGACTGCCGGCCTCAGCGATAAGCGCGCGTTTGCGCTTCCCGTAGCGAAAGGGTTAAAGTAAGCAAATCCATTTTTTTACTTCCTTGTATTTCGTACAAAGAAGTAATGTGATCGCGAAAATTTTCGGTAGCCAGATTTCGACTACCTTTGAGTTTTTAAAGAGTTTTTAAGAGACATCTCATCAAGCGCATGTATGTACGTTCATATAAATGCATGTACGCTGTATAGGCAGAAGTTCATTAAAGTGTATAGAGAGAGATATTAAGTTATTTCTAACGAATGTGTTGTTAAAAGATTGCAAAATGAATATCTCCATCAAAAATAGTGTCATTATTACTTATAGTTCTTATTTAGGATCACTCAAAAAATTGAAGCACATTACGGTTAATGGCAATTTTAGATAAATTCATTCATTTTGAGCATATTCATTCATTTTTTATTTTTTTCGTATGACTCTAAAACTTTTAAATATAGAATTTTCGAATTTTGAATTGTAATATTGAATGGTACATCTCTTTGTTTTATAGGAATAAACTGAGTAATTTATTTACAGGGTCATCCAAAAAATTTTAAATACATTAAGGTCTATAGATACCTTCAATTCATTAAAAGTCTGTGATGAATCACTATTTTGGCTATGGACCCAAATTTCGCTAACTACCTCAAGCTTTTCGGTTTTTGGCGAAAAATTTTAATCAAGTGTCAAAAACAAATCTTTCGAATTGAACTCGACTTTGCATTATCTCACATATTTGGCTACAAATGGCTAAACCGTAGTATTATTGCAGTACTTTATCTCTTTCAAACAGAATAAGTTTAGATGAAGTGCACCGAAAATATGTAATTGACGTACAAGGAAGACATGTGCTGTCCCCACATCAGATTTTTAAAAATTCGTTCTTCTTTTCCTTTTCACCTGATCGTAATAAAACTGAACCCTAAAATCTGACCTAACTAAACTAACTTCATTACAGAACTTAACTAAAAACTTAGTTAAAAATTAAGTAAAAAAAGTGAACTTTTTAGTGCATTTGTGAATGTTTTCGTATGATAGTAAACATCTAGCATTCCCTCGCAGTCTTTGCAAAAGCAAGCCTTCTGAAGGTTTCTGCAGTTGTACTTTCCCTGTACTTCCTATATGGACACTTAGAAGAAGTATCCAGACGTTCTTCGTGATTTATATATAATTTTATTTTCTTAGACTGCCCGTCGGAACTGTAAATGTAATTGTGAATCAATTTCTACGATATGGATGTATGCTATTTGTGGTGGTTTAATTTTGTTATGGTTAAAATTTGATGAAAACTAAAGCCTAAGATGATCGTACAGTGGTATTATGCCGCGCATAACCTGCCTGGCAAGTACTCCTAGGATTACGCTGAAAAAATGAAAAATGATTGACATGCACCAAAACACTAAAAAAAAACTAAAGACTCTATGAATTGCAAATAAATTCCATTTATTCTTAGTCATTCCACTAATATTAATTAAAAGACGATATTGACATAATTTTAAACTTAAAAACATGTCTGGGGGAGATGTGGTTTTGGAGGATAAGGGGTATCCGCAAAAGGTTTGAAACACAAATAATAAATAAATTACTTGGGATATTCACCATTATGATGAGGTAGCCATCTTTACACAGGACACGATCGACGCGTGCACTATTGGAACAGCTTTCTTTCTCTTAAGCCATCATCAAGCCACCACACTATTTATATGTACAGCACAATGTACCCTAATGCAAAGTGTGCGTAGCATTTATAGTTCTTTAACTGGAGTACACAAAATAAATTCAATACATTACGCCGTATGAACAATCTCTATAGTAAGCGTATTTTAAAGAGATATTCGACTGTCTTAAACGCAGGAAAACTTATATTGGTTGTAAAGGATTATAAATTAATAGTCTCTATGAAAAATAGTGTCTGTAGGAATTATCGGGCTTTTTTTTTTTCTGGAGCACTCAAATTAATGCCTATACGTTATGGTCTATGGCAGTTTAGATGAATTCATCCATTTCAAGAAAAATTCAATCCTTCAATTTTAGAAATGAGTAAATTTATAGTATTTCCATGGGGTCTCAAAATTACATTCATGGTGATATACAGCTTTTTGTATATTAACTTCAAATTTCACCAAATTTGACGACAACGCATCGATAAATTTACCACAAAGGTTTTTTTCCGTTTTTTAGGGTTTCGTAATATATGAGTTTGGGATGATTTATTTTTCTGGTTTTTTATTTGCAAATGTTAGCTAGTCGCTGTGACAGTGGTTGTTCTTAAGTTTTTTCAGCGATGTCTTCAAAAATCTTGCCGTTATCTAACTTTACCAATCACTGACACCAAGCAAATGAGTAGATTGGAGTTCAGAGAAGCTTCCGAAATAAATGTTAAGAGCATGAAACAAGCCTTTTTCTAATCGGTTGCTATTTTGTAAGCTGCCTCCTGACTGGGTCCTGTTCTATGTCATTCTATTATGTTACGGCAAAAAAAACAGGGTTCTTTTCAAGGGGTCATGTTATCTTTGTAAGAGGACTTTTTAAGGAGTTCTAAAGCTTTTCACGTTACATCTGGAGAAATACACTTTAGCCACTTCATCCTGAAATCTCACTTTAGCCACACTCTCAGAAAAAGTCCTCTTTATGCACAACTTTATGCGTCCTTTTCCAATGAATAACTTCCTTTCTCTATATCCGTGAATTCTTCTGTATGGAAACATAATATTTCCGTTAAATATGGAGAAGAGGTAACAAATCCGTTGAATCTCAAGAAGTTTCTTCAATTGACAGGAGAAAAAGCGAAACAGATATTCGTGAAATAACGGGATAGATTCATGCAGCACTACTGCCACAAAACATTCCGCGAACTGAAGAAATAATTTTTCAGAGTACTTTTTATACGCTAATTTATTCCACGTTTTCCAACGAATAATTTCCGCGAATTCTTCTCGAAAATAAAGAGAAAGAGGAAAACATTTCCTTGAATTTGGAGAAGTTTCTTCAATTGACAGAAGAAGTATCTTATACACTCGGCCGTGGTAGGACAGTGACGTTATCCTAACATTTTCTCTAGAGAAAAACTGGGATACTGGTAAAATCGTGTGTTATTGTTGTGGAACCTGAAATGAAAACATGGGCACCTTTCCTATCTTTAAGTGTGATTCTGTTGAGACAGTGTCGATAATGGAATCTTAATATAAGCTTTTTCGACCAGTGGCTAAGTGGTTAAGACTACTGAAACTGGTAGATGGCTGGAGTGTGAAAGGCCACGATTTTGGCTTACTGCGCGTCTGTCGATGTAAATATGTAGAGTTTGGGGCGGTTTTCCCCATATGTAACGTGAATACGTGTTAAAAATACTTTAAAAAAGCAATCCCCGAAGGCACGTCCTTAGAAAGATTCACAAAGTACTAATCAACATGAGTTTGAAGGAAAAAGAATATTTTTATATTACTCATATTGTAAACTTGTCTACTAGAGATACTCGAGGAGTTGACTGAAACAGTGTGTTTTCTAAACACTGTTTTTACAGCAACACATCCAAACAAAGTATAAATAGCACAAAAACAAATTTTATGAAAATTTCTGCCTTTCCTTTTAGAAGGAACCAATGTAAGTTATCTTTGTTTAAACATCCTAGAAAAGAAAGTGGTAGGTGCTCGTTCTTCTCTAACTAATAGAACAGATTGATTTTTCTCAAAAAAAAAGAGAGAGAAAAGAGGGGAAAATGAGAGAGCGAAAGACGATAGTGCATTGAAGTAAACGTAATCTACAGTAATAACTAAATTCTTAAAAAAAAAAAAAAATATGCCTTTCAAACTTGATTAAATAATTTCTCTATTGATTAAGTAATTTTTCTTTTGGTAATAGAGATGAAACTTGTTATTAAAAAAAGAAATAAAAAATTCTGATAAGTATTTTCAAGGAAAATTTGCTTTTGTTTATGTGCACAAATTAGGTGCATTTTGGTGCATCCATCATGTACTATAGTACGGGTAATTTTTGTGCACTTAATTGCAAACACAATGTCTGAAAGGCTTTGTTAATAGTGTTGCTTGGTATTCCAATTTTAAACTTCTGATGTAGGCATTTCAAGTTCGAAATCTAGAGGCTCTATGTGATTTGCCGTGTTTATACAATTGAGAGCTCTTTTATGGAATACGTACTTCCAAGAAATTATTTGATTTAATGGATGCTGAGTTAAACTACAAATAATCTTTCAGGCTATTGTGTTCTCTCGTAAGTTATAAAAAAATCTCTCATTTTTCGCCAAGACACATGTATAACACCTTATTAAATATCACATAAAATCTAGTATCTTGATCTAGATGTAAAGCAAAAAATGACAAGACGTTCATTGAATCGGTACCCGGTGATTCAAATTCTTCATCCAAACAGGAGATGATTCTATGCTAATAAAATATTCTTTTAAATAATGAATTATTATTTTTGTCTATGAATTTTAAATATTAGAGATATATAAATATATTAATTTGTTCAATGTTTCACAAAAATTTTAATTTTTGAGTGAGCAGAGGTTTATTTTTGGATAAAATACAACCACGTGCAAAAATTTCACTGAGGTTTTAGGGAAGCCAATGAAGAACACTGTTGCATCGAAAAATGTTCAAGGAATAAAAAATTGAAACGAGGAAAAATGTAACTTATCTTACTTATATTTATTAACTTCGTAAGAATTTCTTTCTTCTCAGCTAATGACACTAAATGAAACTTGTTCCCTACAGCGTTTTTCCCTATTTTTCGCACTATTAAAGTATCAATGCTGATGACAGGGAAATTTCTAATGAAAAATAAATCAATACTTTACCAGGTATGTCCTTGTTCGTAAAATGGCCGGACGTGCCCATGGCTTCCGTGAGTATTCTTTTAATTATTTGAACGTCCCCTTTGACGGCGGTCCTCAGTTCAACTTTTGCGAAGCATTTGCCACCGATAGTCACTTCTTCGGCGTAATGAGTTGCATTTTTCGGTATGAACTCCTGCCACCCAGGCACTGGTTTGGCATAGGGGTTGATCATTTCTTTGCCCTGTCACAGAAATAAAGGAAAGAAAAGTCTGGAATGAATCCACTCGACTTTCCGAACACTTACAATTAAGATCACTACCAAGCATTTAAATAATTTCAATCGATGAATAATTCAAACATATATATACCAAACTGAAGCTCTGTCGAACTCGCCGTTTAAACGCTAGCGCACTTTCAAGAATTTCTCCCCATAGACCATAATGTAAAAGAAATCTTTGTCGTAGCCCTGTAGAAAACGTATCAGTCCTATACACATCAAAATCAACACCGGGGTCTTACGATGGTGGTTTATAATGTATATACCCAATTTGAGCTCAATTGAATGTACCGTTTAAACGCTAGCGCACTTTCAAGAATTTCCCCCGTAGGCCATAATGTAAAAGAAATCTTTGTCGTAGCCCTGTAGAAAAACTATAAGCCCTATACACACCAAAATCAATACGGGTCTTGCGACGGTGGTTTATAACATGTATACCCAAGTTGAGCTCAATCGAATGCCCCGTTTAGGAGCTATCGTGTTCACTAACACACGCATTCACACACACACACACACACACACACACACACATACATCTGGTAATTACAGCATAAATGAATTCAGAAGACCTCAAAACGTGTCAATACACCAAAATCTCGAAGTCAATTTTTTTCATGATTATAATACTTTCCTTACATGGTACATGTTCGGAAAGTAAAAAGAAAAGAAAAATTATTTTTCTTTCTCTCTCAAAAGAAAAAAAAAAACATCGAGCAATTCACAGTTCTCTTTATTTTCCCATGATATATCCCTCTCTTTCGGAAAAAGCAGAGGTTTGCTTTGTCTCACATATTTCGGGATTTGTGTGCTTGGCCCGCAGAAGCCGCTTATGAATCCATGTCCAACAGACAACACAAGCGGGTGGTGGGGGGTGGACTGCCTTCCAAGGGGTCTTTCTTAGGGGTCCTAAACCGCATATTTACGCTGTTTCGGAGAAAACTTCGGTATACTCCGAAAGGCCTGCTTGGTGGACCCGACCTGGTTCTGAGCCTTCCATCTTCCAGTTCCGAGCGCTATGCGTTAGGACACTGCTGAGGCAAAATAATTGGCAGATTTTGCAAATTTTAATTGATCACATTTAATTTACATTGCATTTGTAGCTGGATTACGCATAAAAGTCAGTAAACTACTTTTTTAAGGACACCCTGAAGTGTTATTTTTTTTTTCATTTTGTTTATTGATCATCCACTATTAATTGAATAATAAGCAAAAATTTGCGATTTTTCGCTAAATCGTGCAACACATCGCCTATCAGTTCACACTTTAGCGGCACTATTCCTTTTAAATAACTCCCTACATTTTGCAAATTTAGAAAATCTGTTTAAAATAAGTTCAACATACTAAAATGACTCACAATCCGTTACATCCCTTACTCGTTACTCCCTACGTTCAATATCTATAATTTGACTCACAAGCCTTTACTCAAATCCCAACATAACCAGTCAGATACTTAACATCCACTTTAACGCCTTTTTCTATTACTCAGAACTTAAAACATAAGTTTTAAACTAAAGCATAAATTTTAAATTAAAACTCATGAGAACAGAAACTAAACATTTATGTGTCAAGTGTATGCTGACGCCAGCGATAAGTTCTCGTCACATTTGTGCTTTTCCCATTACTTCACTTTAGTTCTGTAAAGTGATATTTTACACTATGAGCATCACCAGAATTCTAGATTACCTACATTTTGTTTATAACCAGTTTTTTTTTTCATTTACTTTATTTTTAAATAGGTAATAAAGGTTAAAATCATTTGATATTTATTTGTTTTCAATCACAACTGAAGTGTTTATTGAAGTGTTTAGTTCAAAACTGAAGTGCACAGAATTATGTAGCTCGTTTGCTGCAACAACATCATAACTTAAAAATGACATTTTTTAAGTTATGACGTTCCTTGCAGCAAACGCGCGATGCCATTAAAGAGTTATGATTCAGTTTCCTCCCTCATAATGACAGTGATTTTTAGTGACGTTGATATTCTCTATCTTTTCAAGAAATTACTCTAACCCATTTGTTCCCAGAGTGCTTCTTTTGCGATGCCTAAATTTTACTATTTTCATTGTCAGTCAGAAATTACCCTTTTTGCGAGTAGCGTTTCGTACCAATCTTTTTATTTTGAATGCAAAACAGCCACACGCATCTATTGATCTATGCCATAAATATCCAGTGGGTACAGGACAAGAACAGCTACCGTCGCATCGTTGGGAGGAAAATAAATTTAACCATTAGCTGAGAAGCAATTTTTTTTGCAACGGTCGTACTCTTGCCGTTAGGCATTGTCCACTACAACTGCCGGATGTATTGGCAATTTTACTATGGGGACACCAATTGGGCGGCCAGCTTTAGCCCCTATCAAGTTATGGATGTTAACACCCATGCCCAAGCCGGGATTCGAACAAGGCTTGGGCATAGTTCATACCCTATCGCGTGAAAAAATGGTTCTTAAGCCACCACACCACGTGGTCTAAGAAGTAAAGCAGTAAATCAATGTTTTTAAAAATACACGTTTTTGGTGATTTATCTCTCTTTGTTAAAAATCAAACTGTAACCTTACCGTGGTAAATTCAGCGATCATCATAAGAGCAGCAACATAGTGTAGAGGATTATCCCACAGAAACAGTGGAGTATGATATTTAATATACACTGGGTGCAGATGACGTTTTTCCAGTCGAAAAAGCAGATCAACTGGCAGTCTCATAGCATCATAGGGCAGTCTGTCATCTTGAAGTATGTAATAGGAAGCATTCAGAACAGGAGGGTGCTCAATCTGAAATGAAAGAATACACAAATGCAGTATACAAAATTTGTGAAGAAATTTGGAAAATTCTTCAAACTTTTCGTACACATTAGAGTGTGACTTTAATGATTTTGTCCTTATAGGGGGAAATGCAACTTTAGAACAGTTTTTAAAATAATCTAGTTAGGTCAATCTGCATGTAATTGCCTTCAAACCATTTAAATATCCTATAAGTAAAAAGGGGTCCTGTATTGATTAAGCCTTCTTTAATAATTAATTCAATTTTTAACTATTTCTTTTTCAAAAATATAAGTGAAAAACTGTGACGGAAAGTAAAAATATTTGACTAATTATTTGCGTATTACTCCGTTAGAATAAAACAAAATAACATCTCCAATTTCCTAAACTTTGTCTTAGAAAAAAAATTAAACTTTTAAAAATTTAAATCATTAATGCGAGTGGCAGTTCAAAAAAAATTGTTACTTTTGAACCATAGGGTGCTATATTAGGTCGAAAAAAAATAGTCCACATTGATTTAGTTTGATAGTTTAAGAAAAAAATAATCTTTAACAGTGTTTTCATGTTAAAAGCGTGAGTGCTGAAAGACTAAATAAAAGTGTATTGAAATAATAAACTAATATTTTAACATTTTGACATGATCGGCATTTTTTGAGTTGATTTCACGACAAAGAACGCCAAATTTATGCACATTTTTTGAAGCAGACTTTTCAGAAATCGTCCACGGGCTTTTATAGTGTACAGCCCATATACCGAATTCGGTGACAATCTGCTTTATCGTTCACTTGTAAAATGGTGTTTATAGGGGAAGTTGAACTATAAACACCTGGTATGTACAGCTTCGGAAAAAAAAAACCATTTGTACTTTATTTAGCCGTCGTTCGTCGTACAGAAATGTGTTTTTTTTTTTTTTTTCGTTTAATGAAGTCAAAATAGAGTGTCGCCATAGAGAAAAACGAAGTTGATCCAGACTTCAATAAGATGGCCCCTTATTCAACTTAAATTACTAGAAAATTAAAGTATACGTTATTTGCAAACGAATGGTATATATAACTTTTCTGTACGACGAACGACGGCCAAATAAAGAACAAGTCGGCCTTTTTTTTCCGCAGCTGTGCATACATGATATTCGAAAGTTTCCTTATT
Source organism: Cheiracanthium punctorium (assembly GCA_038373885.1). NCBI lineage: Eukaryota > Metazoa > Arthropoda > Arachnida > Araneae > Cheiracanthiidae > Cheiracanthium > Cheiracanthium punctorium. The sequence continues at coordinate 174,990 of JAWZYV010011648.1, forward strand.
CAGAGCGGTGTAGTATTCTAACAAATTATTTTCGCTGTACACCGCTCTATATAGGAAAACTAAATTATGATTATTTGCACCCTATAGTGTGATTCAAAATAGATGTTACAGTGATTATCTCCTGAACCGCAAGTGATAGAAATATACTTTCAATCAGAAAAGTTTTTCCAAACTTATATATATTTTACATACGGCAGTTTTTTTTCAATCCGCATTTTTTCACATAGGACTGTATATATAAATACGTGAAGAAAAATCTGTGTATCCCTTTTACAGCACATTACGCGAACGGGGGAGTGTGTAATTTTAAACGGTCGTTTAGAAATGTCGTAGTTCAACATCGCGAAAAACCTTTTAAAAATATTTTTGAGATTTTTAAAGGAGTAGATAAAGATTTCCAGGAGTTTTTCCATCTTAAATGCTCAAAATGTGAAATAATTCTTTTATCGGCGTCAGACGCATAACCAGAGCTAGAAGAGTCGAAAAAATCATTTTAAATATTTCCATATTTTTAGGGCTTTTCATATTCTTAAAAGAGATGATGTTTTTCCAAGCAGGTGTGTATGCGAATTTTCCGATAAAATTGTTTGAATGCATAGATTTGAAATACAAGGTATTCAATTTCTTCTTTTGCACATAGTTATATACAGTTATACAAATGTAAGTCACTATATCATGATATCATATTTTATCGCCTCTTACCTTCACAAAGTCGACGTCCCTGAATATACGAGGCACTCCTTCATAATTGTCCCCAGATTCATCGTAGTTCATCATGTTCATCGTTCCGCCCAAGCTTAAAAAATGGGTCCAAACAATAGGTAGAATAACATTCGCCATGGCAGATCTTAAAAATATGATCTTATTCGCTGCGATCTTTAAACTGACATATACTCGTATGTTTAATAAACGTCTACCTCTTCTCAAAGGATGCTGCTATTTAGGCGAAAACACCAGACGAATTTCAGGAAGCAATTAAGATAATATATTTTAATAGTAAAGTGCGGATGTTGAGCATATCCGAAAAAAAATGTCCGTCTAATTATGTTTTTGATTTAATTATAACCATTAAACATTTTAATCGTATTAGGCACATTATTAGCACTTCCTGCTTACTTCCTTGTCCAAACTAAAAATAAGTAATGAGATTGATAATGTGTGAGAAGTAATGTGGCGAAAATTTTTAGTATCCAGATTGTGACAAAAAAAAAATCGATTTCGACTACTTCTAAATTTAATTTTTTATTTACTTTTTGCGAGACATCTCCTTGTACACATGTATGTATGTTCACATAAATGCATCTACAACTAGGATTCTGAGGCCGCCGCTCCACGCCGCCGAGGTCTAGGCCAGCGCGCCGACATAGAACGTTGATTGTATGCCGCAGCGTACAATCGGCTTCAAAACTTGGGCTTCGACTCAGAAAAAATATACATAGATACCTAAACTTTAAATTGCTTATTTTCTCCTGGATACTTCTTAAACTTTAACTGGCTAATGTTTCCAATTGAGAACATCAAATTAAAAAAATTTAGAAAATTAAATTTTATCAATAGTCACTTGAAAAAATAGCAGATAACGTTAAAAGATAACTTGATTGTTTGAAATGCAAGTTGCATTTCTATCATTAGTGGGAAACTGGTAAAAAAAACATAAAAGTAGCCATTTTCATAAATTTTTACAGAGCTATCTTGATACCCCCCCCCACACCCACTTCAAACTTAATTAATATCTTTATTTAAATTTAAAAATAAATCTTTCATTAATTCTTTATATTTCACTTATTATTTAAGCCATTGGTCTACAAACCCCGGGCCACGGACCGGTCCCGGACATCAGATCAAATAGTACCGGGCCGGCAACGAACATTAAGTTCTGTGGATTTTATTTACTTTGGTGTATTTCTCTCGGGTTTTTGCGACTTTTTTGTGATTTATATCTTTGTAACAGAAGAAATATTGTAGTTATTTCAATATTTTCTCTTTGTTGTTTATTAAATATTTCAAGATCATGAATTAAAATCGCAGTCATAAAATAGAGAATAAATGTTCTTTGCTTAAAACTATTCCAGGCAGGAACTCTGCGATAGAAATGCTACATCACTTTATATTCTCCTTTTTTTGTGTGTGTGTGTAACAGTATTTCATTTTGGAGGTATGTTTAAATACAAGTAAATTAAAGTTATTAAATCAAATCAATCTAAACTAGAAACATTCAACGCCCTCGCCCTCCCACCTTCACGGCGGTAAAATTATCAAACGTTGACCGGTTCGTGGCGATAAAAAAGTTGGAGAGCACTGATTTAAACTACCCATCACTATACCATAGCTGCCAACCGTTCCGATTTTATCAGAACATTTTCCACCCTTATTTTGAACAGTTTTATTTTAAATTAAAACTATGGACTTGCTTAAAGCTAAAACTGCTAAAGAAAAATTACTGATAGGCGGGGATCGAAATTTGCAGCTACCTGCTTGCCCGGGACGAACACATTTTTAAATGGGCGAGTAAAACCACTTCTGTCTAGAAATACTGCCTTTCATCTTTGGAAAAATGAAATGGGATAAGTGGAGCCACTACCTACTTGTCCCAAGACATGAACGATTTAAATTAAATTTTTTTTTCTACCAAGAACTCTTAACAAATACTGGTTTTGGAATGTAAGATTGACAAAAACTTTGTACAATAACACACACATATAATAGCACATTTCAAATGAAAAATCAAATCTACTAAATTTAGAACTCATGATAAAGGTGCATGAAAAAATTTAAATGATATTTACTTTTGAAATAAAATATATTGGAAATGTTAATGTCCACATTTTTATGGTAAGAGTATAAAATAATCAGATGTATTCATAATCAGCTGTTAATTTATAATGAGTTTTAGCTAAATTTAGTAGCTTTGTTTTCTTTTTTAAAATTTATAAAGACTTAAAAACAAAGTTCTGCAACTAAATCTTCTAACCTTTTTAAGTGGAGAAATTTTTTTATGTATATATATTTCATTTTTTTAAAAAAAGTTGGAGAGGGCCTGAATGAAAACAAACTATTTTTAAAATACAGTCATTAGTTGTTTTAGATTATTTAAAACGATCTAGAGGAAGAAAAAGATGAAACATCCATAAATGGTGTTTATCAACAATGTGTGTTATTATAAATCTATTACATAGTTTTTATCAATTTTACATTGTAGCACCAGTATTTGTTCCTTTATAAAATACGTTTATTTAAATCGTCCACATCTCGAGATAGGTAATCAACGTAAGTAGCGCCACCTATCGATTCACCTCTCTCATTGCATTATTCCAAAGATGACAGGCAGTGTTTCCAAAAGGTGGTGGTAAAACAAAAAATTCAGTTGCCCCTCGGGCAACCCAAGAAAAACAACTATTCCCATTTTTATTCCTTAGCTTGAAATTGCAGTTTCCTATTCCTATTATAAGTATGAACTTCTTTCTATTTCTATTTTCTTTTCCGAATAGTACTTGCAATTTTATGAATAAACGTTTGTCAACTTATTTCCATTGTAACGGCCGCATGTTCTTAAAAAAAAAATGTGTGTAGCGAAAATTTAATGGGCAAGAAACTTCATTTGCGGGCAACCAAAACAATTTCAGTGATTGCCCAATGGACAACCAAAAAAAAAAAAAAAAAAAATCGCAAATTCTACCCCTGCTGGTGGGAAACGTTCCGATAAAAGCGGAACGATTGGCACCTATGCTATATTCCGTTTTGGAAACCAATATAAAAGTTTGTCAGAAGTCATTAGTCAGAAATGACCAATGCTCACAATTGCGAACACAGGGAAAATTGTATACAATTTTCCCCCGTTTAAATGACTAATATCCTTTAATTAAAGCATTAGAAGGTATAATATGCAGAAAACGAATTCAAAGTATGGCTGGATCTGAATTCGGTCTGTAAAAGGTTAACACTAGTAACTTGTAAAAATACTATTTAAAGTTTTTGAGTCAATCGCGTAAATTGATTGCTTTAAAAACTGCTTAAACATTTCTTTGTACCTCAAAAGAACATTATAGGTTTGGAATGGTTCATGAGAAAGTTGTGGAGAAAAAAAAAAATGCTTAAAAACAAATGTATCAATTGTACACTGCCAGCTAAATGTATCGTGAATGTGCTATAAGCGCAATACAAACCTATCCGATTTTGATAAAATCTATTGTTTTAGTTTTGCACTAGAAACGTTTTAAAGTGCACCGAAACGGTAGGCTCTGGAGCCCCATTACTGGCCGAGCGCTTAGTGCTCTGAACTGGGAGACGGAAGGGGCCTGGTTCAAACCTAGGTCACGTTCGTCGACCTAACCGTTCGGAGTTTTCCATCGTTTCCACTGAAATGCTTGTTAATACCACTTAGGAAGAACACCACGGAGAGCACTCCACACATCCGCCTAGAGCCCACATGTAGCTAATTGGCCGTAATACCACAACAGAAAATCGTACTCAAGACTAGTTTCATATTCTTAAAAAATATTTTAACGTCAATTTATACATATGTGTGTTTGTACGCATACGCCCATTTTCATTATGCTCTTTTTCAAAAAAATTTCCGCGCCGCGGCACGCTGCCGCCGCCGAGTTTCTGAGGTAGCTACGCCGCCGCCGCGAATTTCCGTGCGGCGCAGACCTCTATGTACAACCCATTTTGACAGTCCACTTTGACCAGTTTTTTCCCTGATGTACGTACATATGTATGCATCTCGCGTATCTCAAAAACTATTAGTCGTAGAATACTGATATTTTATATTTAGGATCATTGTAAAATCTAGTTGTGCATCTCTCTTTTTGGTTTCAATCGACTGGGTTGTTTATTTACATAGCCACCCAAAAGATTGTCCTTACAATACGCTCTACGATCAGAAATTCATTAAAGCGTATTTTAGAGGTATTAGGCTATTTCAAACGAATCATAGGTGATAAATGTTGTTAAGGATTACAAAATGAATCTCGCAATCGAAAATAGTGTCTTTATCAGTTGTAGTTCTTCTACAGGAACACTAAAAAAATTCCAACAAATTACGGTGTTGGTACACTCTAAAAACATTGTGTACACTCTAAAAAAATTTTCACGATCATTGCACAATAGTTTGACGAACATTGACGTCACGACTAAAGTCTTGACGTCAGAGATTCACTGAATTTCTGTTTTTTTTAAAATGATTATGAATAGATGGATATAGCTTAAATTAAAAATAACTTTCTTATTTATACATAAATTTAATTTAGTTAAGTACTTCTTGGAGCCATTCGTTAAAAATTATAATTCGTACAATTTCTATTGGCAGCTCCGCAGCAACATGTGCAGCGCCGCATTTCTTTACTCCTTACCGAGCAACGAGGCAATTCAAAATGTGTGTTACCGGGTTTTGTATTTTAGCTACCAAATTAAATGTATATCTTTGATTTATCATTATTATTATTTTTTTACAGTAAACAGTTAGAATGTTTTTTACAGCATTTGTAACAAGAACATCGTATTTAATTTGATTTCCATTGAAAAAACATTTTCGCTCTCATCAGTTTACATGTGGATTAACATTCCCGATTAAAAGTTGTCATGATGGGTGCAAAGTGCATGAAGAAATGTTTTTAATCTGATGAAATATATTGAAAAATATCACTTATCAGTGATCGAAAAAGTAACTTTTGTTTAGTTTGTTGTCTGAAGTAGTTGAAAATGCTGATGACGACAATGTGTATGATGACGTTCAACCAATGGAGTTAGAGTGCACGTACTCACAAAAAAATGACCAAGATGTTGATTCAAAGGAAGCTCTTAGACATGAAATTTTATCCGTTGTTTCTGAATTGAGAAGCAATGGCAGTCATCCACATAACATTGTATCTCTTGTTGTAAATGCTGGTAACTCAGTAGCATAGCGAGTCGCTTCTTTTTGTGTTGAAAAATTCGAGCAATACCACGAAAGCAGAACTGCCAATTCTCCCGGGTTTTTTTTCGTCAGATTTCCCAACACAATTTTTAAAGTTTTATTTTGGATGAAATTTTTGGCGGTATTTTAACCATGTACTTGCTTGGCGCCAGAGATGCCTTGATCAGGAAGGAGGCTCTCTCGGTCGGAGACCGTCCATTGCACTGCGGGCGGTTGACGGCTGCCACTTCCTCAAAATGCGGCTGGTTGGGGAGCACAATTTTTGGTACTAATTCAAAATTAGTGGTGTGGTAATCTCCCGAGAAAAACGGGAGAGTTGGCTGCTCTGACAAAAGTGACGCAACTAAAGTGAGCATTGAATTGTGCATCCCGAATACACAACTGAGTACACGGTTATGGGTAGCCTTAAAAGACATTCATTATCTTGATTAAGTGCACAATCAATTGCGCATCCTGAATGCACAAACAGTGTGCTTCCTCAGTATACACATCCGTACACTGTAAGTGACAAACTTTTTAGTGAGTACCAGCAATGATATTGGTACCAGCATTTACGGTACCAGCAATGACAGTTTTAGAGACATTCATTCATTTCAAGCCCAGTACCATCCTACCATATAGTCAGATAATGGTCCGAGGACGGTCAGGTGCCTAATTCAAAAATTGCGCTAACAGTTGCCAATTGCCGCCTTTTGATGTACATATGTATGTATGTAACTCGCATATCTCAAAAACTATTAGTCGTAGATTGTTGAAATTTTTTATAGAAGATTGTTGTAACATCTAGTTGTTCACATCGATTTTTCGTTCCAATCTACTGGAGAGTTTATTTACAGGACCCCCCCAAAATAATTTTAATACATTAATGTCTAGGGCATATTTTATATATCATGTTTGTAGTCAGTCATTGTTTGATCCATGTCCAGAAACACGCCACGTTGTCATCGATCTGGGCGAGTTTTGCCGAAATTTCGCCAAATTTAACGCATAAAATAGTTATGTATTTCGCATAAACTCTAAAACTTTTAACTTTAGAAATTTGAAGTTTTGTATTTAGAACTGTTTTAACGTTAACTGTGCATCTCTTTTTTGATTGCAATCATACGAGTCATTTATTTACAGGCCACCGAAAGGACTTGAAATGCATTAAATTCATAGATACCTTCAATTCATTAAAAGTCTGTGAATAATTACTATTTAGGCTATGACCAATATCGCGCTAACTATCTCAAGTGTGTCGGCTTTTGGAGAAATATCGCCCAATTAAATGTCAAAAACAAAACTTTCAATTGAACCCAGGTTGCGGTATCTCAAACATTTGGCTAGAAATTTCTAAATCTTAGTACTGTTGCAGTATTTTATCATTCAATTGTTCACTTGCGCAGTGCAATTGTTGTTTTCTTCTTATGTGCTATGGCAAATCTACGTGAGGGGCATCTGCTACGGGGCGAGGGTTACCTCGAACAGAGGACTTTTTAAGGTGTTCTCATGCATATTCACCCTTTTTTTTTACTTCAGATAGTCCCAGGTACGCATTTTTTAATCGAAAATGCTCGAATTTCGAACTTATGTCGGAATGCATTTCGCTCATTGAATTTTTTTTTCTCGTTTCCTTTCTTACAGGTAAAGCGAACATTCTCTAAGTAAAAGTGTTAGCAAAGGAGAAGCAATATGAAAATTAAAGTTTGTTCTTGAATAGATATTTAGACCTTTGCAAAAACATTCGTATCCGAAATTTGTTGGCCACTTGAATAAATTTTAAAACTTTAGAAATTATTATCAATAATAATCATACTAACACTTTAAATGTCAATGTTCGTATGTATTTTTGTTACTCTTTCTCGCTGAAACGGTTTGGAATATATTTGGATAACGAAATTTGGAATAAAGACAGTTAAAGTCCTAGATTAACAAACAGGCTACTTTTTATCGCTCGAGAAAAACACTGTTCCTATAATATACAAAAAAACTATCGTTTATACGAAAAAAAAAGAATACAAGAGTTTTTATTTTACAAAGCCGTCGACAGATAGCACAAACTTATAGAATACTCAGTTTTTAATTTTAAAAAATCCTTTTATCGTCTTCTAAGCTTAAATAAAGAATTCACTCTAATAAGTTTTCCCTTTTGACGTGGATTTATAAGCGGGTTACTGGCCAAGCACATAAAAAAAAACATATTACACAAACAAAGTTTTTGAAACTTTCATTCAGTTCGAATTATTCATTTTTCTGCGAGTCTTCTATTTCTAATGTATTATATCCAAAAAAAGGATGTTAGAAATATCAATTTTAAATTCGTTTAATCACACTCATGAATAATGATACACTTTCCAAATTAATGGAATAAGGAAAGAAAATAGGAAAGACACATGGATTGTGATACGCTTTTAATATGTAGCGCTTTATTGCGCATTTAAAATCTGAAAATGTTCAGATTTTCTTACATTTTTTTTCCTTTCTTTCGGTTTTTTTGATAACGGCCAATATATCTAGAAGCTCTTCAGAATTAATACAGGACGAAAATAATTTGTACCTTTTTGTAGGTTTTTACCATTAAACCATCTTATTTTGGTATGCAAGGGCGACCCGACACGGCATGGTAATTATCGTATCGGGGGGTGGCTTCGAAGGGGCGTCATGTCGAACTCAAAAACTAAGTACAGCATAAAAGGGGGACGTCCCTTTTACGTTAGCTGGGGGTGCCACATACCCTTGGGCCGCTCCTGTTTTTAACCATCTTAATTCTAAATTCCATTCAGAATCTGAGATATTTGAGTGACAAGGAAGCCGGTGAGAAACACACGGTTTATTAAGATGGCGAACCAACTGGTCGGCCGGAGGCGGTTAGTAATAATAATAAAACTCAGATAGTCCTTTCTGTTAAAATTACTGCTGTACTGATTAACGTAAGATTAGTCGTCGCTGCTTAACTCTATTTTTATACAACCTCTACAATTTGCCTACTCAAAATCGCTTAATTTGGCAAAACAACTAATTTATTCTTTCGAAAAGCTCTAGGCAGTGGCGTAGCCAGAAAAATTTCATGGGGGTTACGATTACTGCAACTCACATATATGCATACATGTGTGTGACAAGGGAGTGAAGAATATACATTTTGTATGGCAAAAAATTCCCCATGGAGGGTTATGCCCCTCCTAACCCCCCCCTGGCTACGCCCCTGCTAGGTATATATATATTTTACAAATCCTTGTTATGTAACGTAATCTAATTATTTTTTCCTCTGTTTTCGGATGTAGACGATGTTTTGATAGAAAATTTATTCATTTTTAAGGATGACACTTTTGTCTGTTGCTTAGATTCAAGAACCTAAATCAATTTATGCCGCCAAAAATCGCCAAGCATGGCAACCATGACGCTTTTATTTTTTCCTTTCTCTTAATTCGAGAGTTGATTCAAAAGTAAGGTCACTAAGCCTTCATTGGAACGTGCACATTTTATTTCATAACAACATTGCAACCGAGTGATAGTAGCATACATTATGCCTTTTTTAGTCTTGATATCGGTTTAGGCATTTGTCGCTTCGTGGGAGTCCTGTATGTATGAGCGCATCCTCGTTGTCAGGAAGTGTTTAACCTCCTTTTCTGAAGTGAATAGTCGGCCTCTTAGGTGTGTTTATTCAAGTAAGAAAAGTCACTTGGAATGAGGTTCAGGCTGTAGGGAAGGTCGGAGGAGGGTTGATAATGTCCAAGCAAAACTTCTTCGAATAGCCTGATTGTCGAGTGGGCTGTATGCGATACTTCTTTACTGATGGAGGAAGGCTATAAGTAGCCCGGAATTCGCTTATCAAACGATGAAGTGAAACACTTCGCGAAAATGTGTTGAACTTGCAAGGACGGAATTTTTAAGTGAAGGGAATATTCAACACCCCCCCACACACACACAAAGCTACAAATGTCTAAACCGATATGGGAAATATGTCAAAGTTTAATCTAATATATGTATTACCAGTTGATTGTATGAAACAAAACGTGCACTTTCACTGCTGCTAACTTTACTATTTTGATAAACCCTGGTATCTTCTAAACTAATTTGAATTCTTCAGGAATTTAAATCAGCTGGCTGACATTTCTGAAATTATTTCTATACTTTTATACCTATCATGTGTTTGCATGTGATCTGATTCCTAAGTAAATAGCTTGAAAAAGTGTTATGGAATAACCCTATAATTTAAAATAACGATAAAAATAAGTTTTTCTTTAAATAGAATCGTTATAGAGGAAAGTTATCTTACATTAAAAAAGTTCTCCTAAACTAATCGTTTAAACGTTTAAATGCGTTGCGAAATTATGTTAAAGTCTAATATCCAAATTTAACACTGTCATCTTCTAAGAATACATTTTTAAAATACTTATTTCGAGGTCTTTTAAATTTTAACTCCTTCCTAATCTTCTAATAAATCAATAATAACATTTTATTACTTAAAATGTATGCATGTTTGCCGTTTGCAATTATGATTACCTGCAATAAATAAATTTTTCTTAAAGAACAAAATAGGAAACGCATTAAACGGCGAAATCAAAAATTCCTTTTATCTCGTGGTTTTAATGTTATTTCCTTTAAAAAGATAATTAAAAGCCAGTAACAGCATCTTTAATTTCCGAGCAGATCTGTCTGTACCACGAGGGACTGTACGTTGAGGCAGCAATTAGCTTTCGCTCAAGGATTCATTGACATCGAAGATGTTTTCCACGGAGCCTCTCTCAAATTAAAAATATATTACTTCTCTGTGTCTTTGGAGACACAGTTTCTTGCAGGCTTCGAGGGCCGTTAATCTGTTATCGAATAAAACTCGTTGATTGACTGAATATCAAAAACAAGAAGATTTGTATTTTCTAAACGTGGGTTTAATTGCCAAGGGAGCAAATTACTTTGTGAGAAGACCAATTATTTTCTTTCCCTGGCCTTATTTTGTGGAATTGACTGATAATTGACTATGTCATGCATAAAATATATTGTGGCGGAAATTACTGTATGAAAAAGGGTTATTTTTAGAAAAAATATAGAACTGTGCATTAAAATTGTCTGTGTTAAAATTTCATCTTCTGCGTACTTTCTTGTCAACAAAATATTTCTGCAAAGAAATTTTCATATATATTTTTAAACAAGAGAAAAAAAATGATCTGTCTAAACAACATGGAAACAACAACATGGATTCAAACAACATGGATTCTATCTAAACAACGTAGAAACTGATTTTGTAAAATTTGACTGTTATTGCTCATTATGTAATGACGCGTTTGATTAAATTATAGATCCTGTGTACAGTGAACGGATATTGTACAAAATGTTATTCTGTCGAAAGAAAGTAATTTATCCCATTTGCCACGGTAGGTAAACGGCCAGTGTTGTTTGAAATTGGAAGAGGCAAAGTCGATTCTTATCTAAAATGTTGTGCATCAATTCCTGAAATTAGTAAATTACTTAAAAGATCAGTTGGTGTAACAAACAATCGTAAGTGAGGCAACGAGAGACATGAGTGTATATTCAGGACTGGTGAATGTTTTTAATTTAAGAATCCTCTTAAGTAAATTACACGCGGTAGTCATTTTGTTCGGATTATCACTGCCTTAACATTTTAACGCTATATTAAAATAGCGTTAAAATGTAATAAATTAAATTAATAAATAAAATTATGAAACGCATAAATTAAGAATATATATATATATGAAAAAATCACTTATAACAGTAATACTTACGCATTACATAAAAACGTAAGAATTTTTATTATAAAATTAGCAGTAAAAATGTTTCAAACATCAAACGGCACAAATTCTCATACTTTCGTCAGCAGGAATGTAACCGGATATCTACACTTAGGAAAGAAAGAAGCAAACAAATAAAAAAGGTAATTTTAATTGTTTTGCATTGCGTGTTTAGACTGCTTTACTTTTCTGACTCCGTACTAGTGAGCAATTAGTTTGCTTTTTCGTTGAATTATCGATTTAACACCGAGGGGCAGTTCATGATATTTCTATAATAACAATAATGTTGAATGCTGAATATAAAATCTTATATTTTATAGATTAATGCAAAACAATGTAGGGCATTTTCCGAGTCGAAATCTTTCAAAATGTCTTCAACTGTGCCAGCTGTCCGGTAAGTGGAAATCCGATAAGTGGAAGTATCCGTTAAGTCGAAAACACACAGTGCGCGTGTGAAGTTGTGGATAATTTAGAGTACTTCTTACCTCTTATGTGAAGGAAATAAAATTGAAAAGCAATAAAATAGGATTAAATCACAGTGTTTTTAAAGTTAATGATTCATTTGTTTCATTTTCATGTTTTTTTTTTTCAGGGATCTTAGGAACTATAAAAAAAACTTCAGTTTTCGTTTGATTCACATTTAACAAGTGAAGTAGCAGTAATGCATATTATTGTTATGGTAACTAAATTGTTGGAAAAGAAATAATTCATTCTTTTCTTATTATTATTTTTATTATTATGTTATCTATATTTGGAAATGAAATCAATTACTCTTTGACGTTTTTTTCATGTTATGCTTTAGGTGCATTATTAAGTTAAATGCTAGCAAACTTTGGTTATAAAATTACATCATAATCAAGATAGTTTCGCAAATATGAAATAAGGATCCAGACGAGAAGATCCAAGTTATTTACGCGAAGAACATTTGCTAAGATAAACAGATAAATATATAATTCATGTTATTACTTATTTCTTTAATTTCTATTGGTTGTTTTAGCAATCTCCTTTTCCGTACGAAAAACGGGTACTTCTGCTGGCACCTTACAATTTAAACATCTTATAAAAAAGCTTCTTTTTTTCTAGAACAATTTTATTTTTTCTCTAACTTGTTTGCTTTTCTTGCCGTATTCACAAATGAAAGTCTTATGTATGATAATTTAAAACATTAAAGAGATTGCATGTGCTTTTGACGCATCCTGGGGGCATCAAAGTTTCAAAATTCATTAAAAAAGCACAAATAACGATATAAAATTGCTGTTTATATACACATAAGATTAGAGAAATTTCGTTTTTTTTTTAATTGGAGCATTTGAAAGTACAGCCTTTCGGTAACATTTGGAACTGTGATGGAGATCACATATTCAATTTTAATAATCATTTAATTTGGCTTTCTTTAATGTAATCTATCCAAAATCAAGAATTCGAAATCTTTTCTGTTCTCATTTTTCGGTCACTTCAGGTTTTAAATCTCTATATTCGCTTTTCCCGTATGCATTATTCTTAATTGTTTATTCGTCTCTTCAGACATGGTGGCGCCGTTGTGCTAAAAATAGATTACATTGCGTCCGTTTGCAAAATAAATGTACTTTCTGATTCCCCTCTTGGCATCCTGCCGGCGTAAGTTGTATTTTTGTTGCCCTGCCTCATCTTTAAAATTATTTGCTTGCGATTACGTCATTTTAATTTTATTGGACATAGGAACTACAACCTTTCTTGTGATTAAGAAAACTCCTATGCCCCTCTAAACCTAGTTGTACCAACTACAATTTTCTATCATTATTTGTTCATTTTTTAAAGAATTTTTAGTTTTTACGGACTTTTTGGTCACCCTGAATTTCTTTAAATAAAATTCGTGTGTTGTTCCGTTCTATGAGAATTTCTTGAACTCTTTGTGTGTTTGGTGTTGCTTTGTTATTTACTTAAGAATTAAATATTAAAAGAAGGAATATCGTCTGGTAATGTAAAAAATATGCATATATCTTTCGGATATAATTACTTTTAGGAGGTGTAAAAAGTACTGGCATGACTACGGATATTAACTCTTTATCTACTGATGGTAGTTTGAAGTACCGTTAAATTAAAATTGTTAGAAAAAAGAAAAATAGGTTCATTGTAACCATTCGTTTGTAAAATCACTACCAAATACTTCAGTCAATCAGCTTACATCATGATTGCATGTTCTATCAGAGTAGATTGTTTAAAATAGATAGCTTTCCGCTCACTTTCTAATCATGCCGAGCATTAGTGAATTTTCAGACATCTGCTTTGTGATTATAGGATTAGGTTTTCTACAAGTGTGCCAATCATTGTATTACTCGACTTCTTCAAATTTGTTGGCCCTATACTCTTTGGAAAAGACGCGTTAACTGTTTACAAAACCAGTGATCAAAGGAATAGCTTGTGCCTATAGAATTTTTTGCAATTTCTTTTTTTTTCTACACTCTCCAAAAAAAGTATTCGAGTAAGACATAAATTTCCTCTTTTAGGTTTGCGATAATTATTGAGTTTTTGAAAAATGCACTACTTGGCAGAAATATGAAGAGTCATATTTATACATAACCTAATTCATATTCTATGATAAATAATTTTTATTATACGAAACCATCGTAGGAAATTTATCTCTTGCTCGAATACTTCTGTTGGAGGGTGTACATTAATCAGTATTAATCATTCATTGGCTAACTATAAATAGAGAAAAGAAATAGATTCAAGGAGCTATTCTTGGCCATTCTTAATTCGGTAGATAAAGGGTTAAATGTTAGTTAGACATATGATGCTGCTTATCAGAAAAAATGCCCCTCACTCACGAAATTAATGTCTGTAATGATAAAATACTTTGTAAAATAACACAGAACAATGAGTACCTTTTATGTGCGTTATTTTATGAACTTTTAAGTATTTATCTTTTTAATCAGTGTCCCTAGAGTGTCTTTTGTGTAAAATTCTGTACTTTTTCAATAAAAAGACAATTAATGACAAATGCTTCCAAATACATCTTATTCAAACGTTGTATTCATTTTAATAATTGTCTTTAAAGCCAAAATTTAAAAATTATTTTTTAAATAATTTCTACTATAAAATAATTTTGATTGTTAAAAAATATATATTTAATTTTGACACTTAATTAGTAAAAATTATTTTATTTAGTTAAGAGTACTTGTTTCAGTAAATCTTAGCCACACATTATATCCATTTTAATAATTGTCTTTAAGGCCAAAAGTTAAAAATTATTTCATTAGTTTCTGTCAAGCAGCTATGTCTCAAGCGCATTTTTTTATTTTGTAGAGATACATATAAATTTAACCTCTTCAGACACAACATAAATCTCACATCAGATTAAAGATAAATCCCATAATTGTGTTTAAAAAACCCATTACACTTAAAAACGATAAGTAGAAACCGTATTTTCGAATAAAAGCCTGATTCCCAATCTCTTTTTTCAGTAGTAAAATATTGTTATCGCCCATTAACGAAAAGATTCCCAAGAAACTTTTAAAGATAATTGATATCCTACAAGTTCTTAAAAAAACTTAGGAAATTTCAATAACTTTCATTATATTTTTGCGTAACGGCAAACAAACATAACATAACGTGAAACAAAAATAAAATGTGCGCGTCAGTGTGCAGAATTTACACATTGAAATAATTTGCAATCATTTGTTTAAAATTAAGACATCCAAAAATGTGTACGTCAGTTAAGAACAACAAAAATTTTTGAAGGATCGTGTTAACAGTGGAAACAATAAGGTCCACATAAGTGGACAGCTGGAACGAAGAGGATATGTATGTACGTATATGCATATTATATATATATATATATATATATATACAGGGTGGCCATAATTAAACTGCAAGTGTTCAAGGGCTGCTGGAGAGAAAACTACCGAGAATATTTCAGTGAAATTTGGTATCTACACGTTTCAGAACATGCGCAAGTCAAATATGCAAAAAAAAAATCGTCATTTTCAACCGATAGATGGCGCTGTACCGTATTTCAAAACTCACCGGTGGCATATACAACTTCCAAAACCGATAGACAGAGCATAGTGACATTCTAAGTGGCATATAAACAATATAAAACATCATTTACAGTTTATCAAAATTCCATACAATTGGCTTCAGTAATTAAATTTTTACAGTAACATGTAATCAAAAATTAACGTAAATTAAGATCACAAATTAAACCATTCATAAAGACGCTTTGGAAAACAATTAAACCATTATTTATTCTCATTGACACTCATTGGACCTCTTCTTAATCGTTTCATGCACGCCTGTATTCTTTCAGAGTAGCTGAATGATTGCTACCATTCAGATAGAATGTCTTCACTAACAATGCACGATCCTTCTTATTCAGAGTCATGATTGATCATTACTCAATGTGGTCTTGTTTTTACACTGTTCGGTGGGTTTAAAATTTGCATATTTGACTCCATAAGCATTGAAACACGATATAATCTATCTGCTGAAAATGGTGTGTTTTTATTGCATATTTGCCTTGTGCATGTTCTGAAACGTGTAGATATCAAGTTTTACTGGAATATTCCAGGTAGTTTTCTCTCCAGCACCCCTTGAACACTTGCAGTTTAATTATGGCCACCCTGTATATAATATGCAGTGGAAAACGAGGTCTCTAGAAGCCTTGTTTCAATACGAAAATACTTCATTTATAGTGTAACAGCATTTCGTGCAGAAAGCGACAGCGGGTTTACATAGAGTTGCAGGCCCGAAATACGGAAGAGCGCAAGAGATCGAAAAGGATTCAATTATTAAAACAATTTTACGCTGAAAGTGCCGTCTCAGCTCCGGTCTGAACTTTTATTGCCCTATCCATTTTACAGACTTTTACAAAGGTCTGCAGGACAGAATTTAAAACGACGTATATCTCGCAATGCTCTGATTTGATAGCAGGTATTTTGTCGTGTAGCCTGGGTGTTTTGTTGCTGTTGTTGTATTTGGAACATTTATTTTCGGACTCGTGTACTTGTCTTCATGAATCAGCTTATAAATCTTCGTCGGGTACAGAAGACAACACGATGAAAGTCTAGCACACAGAAGGGAAATTTAAACAACAAGGATATGAGTGGGAATCGAATCCACGACCGTACGCTAGGCGATGGGCGTGGAGTAAGACAGGCCCTTAACCTCTAAGTTGCCGGTGCCCTGAGCAGTTTATTTATTCTTTGTTTATTTCTTTGCTATGGTGAAAGTCTTTCGAGGAATCTCTCACGGCTTTCCTGCCAAAATTGTTTTTATAATTTCTGTTTTGCTTAGTTAGTGTTTATTTTCGTTACTTTCGCGACAACTAGACTTTTTTTTTATGAAATATCAAGGAATTAAAAATTATTTTATTAAAAGAATGAATTTTAAAATGATGATAGAGAATTTCACTTGAGGCATAAAGCTAGATGTATCTGGAAAAGGCTGAAATAACAAGGCATTAGATTTTAATGCACAGAATTTACTGACAGTAATTTCATTACACACACACACACACACATGTATATACAGGGTGTCCCATAATTATTGGTACAAAATTTAAGGGGAGATAGGGTACATAACAAGGAATCAGAATCACATAGGAATGTGGGGTCGAAAACGCCGTTTTCACTTACCTGGTAATAATCAATTTATGAAACGTGTTGAAGTGTTTGTCTAATTTCTTAACCCCGTTTAATAAACAATAGGCTCGTCTTCAAAATTTTCATTCATGAAATAAAATAAAAATTTTAAATTATCAATTTCAGTCACGTGTTTTCTAAGGAAAATTACATTAGTGTTTGATGAACAATGGTCGGAAAGTTCACTATTATTTCAGTACTTGTTCCAAAGTGATTATTAATAGCTACATGTGTGTGTAGATGGCGTTTCCGACCGCACATTGCGATGTGATTCTTATTCCTTAATATGTGCACTACCTCTCCTCATATTTTATTCCAATATTTATGGGACATCCTGTATGTGTGTGTGTGTGTGTAATGTGGTGGTACACTCGATGAAGATCATGTCCACTGACTAGTACTGATGAAATCATTGAGATTATATCAGGGAATAGTTTACATTGAATGGCAGATCAGGAAAGTGGTGAAACAAAGTCACATAATTAATTTGACAACTATACTTCGTTCAATGCGGGCAGTTCCTCTTTCCTTGATGAAAAAATAGAAAGTTTATTGTTTTTATTACTATTATTTGTAAATAAAAATTACAGAGCATATAGATAACTGAAAGAGTATACAGGTAACAGAAAGAGTATACAGGTAACAGAATGGACAATCAGAACTTCTTTTGGGGGTTGCTCATTGCGGTTTTTCTTTTTTTTTAGGTTTGTCTTTTATATTATCAAGTTCCACAAAGCTTAACAAAGACATTGAAATTTAATCGAAATGACGTAGCAATTTAACATAAATATGGTAATACTGTGAACATTGAATAACCATACGCACCTTCATATTTTAATCACTTTACTTTTTTCATAAGAAGAACCATTCAAATGCAGTTAGCAGGCATGGAAGAAATTAGTGGTTGCATAAGATTATTATTTTATAAAGTATAGCCATAATTCGGAAATTCAGCTATGAAAAATATAGTGGACAGTAAAAAATGAAAAAAATCCTCTGAGACAAAATAAAATAAGCAGCATAAAAAATGTTGCTAAAGTAATCTTTTTTAGATGTTCCATTAATTGAAAATCGTTTTCCTTGTCATAACTTTATGTCTGTTTATTTATTAAATTTATGCAGATGAACAAGGGATTTTGAAAGAAAGTACTAAACTTTATGCATTTGTTTCGGACGCTATTTTAATAATTTGGACGCCAACAAAGGAAAATTGAATGTCATTGAGTGCAAGGTATATAATTCGTAACATTTTTTTTTTGAGAATGGCTCATTTACACCTTTTAGAGAAATGACAGCATAATTACTTTTCAACTTCGATGGTATGAGACAAAAAAATTAACTAGACGGAAGTAAAACAGCTATTGCGTACGCTTCCAACTGTACGACTACAAGATGAAACGATATTCTACTCTGAATGGCCTTTAAAATCATTCAAAAAAAAAAAAAAAAAAAAAAAAAAAAAAAACATATCGGTAAACTTCGGTTCAGTGGGGAAAAAATTAAATTTCTTGGTCTTTTGATTCAGGCAGAAGTACATTCCATGGCTCCATAAACGT
The DNA here is from genome assembly GCA_038373885.1 of Cheiracanthium punctorium. NCBI lineage: Eukaryota > Metazoa > Arthropoda > Arachnida > Araneae > Cheiracanthiidae > Cheiracanthium > Cheiracanthium punctorium. Next base: position 193,807 of record JAWZYV010011648.1, read on the forward strand.
ATTTTTTTTCTTTTTTAATCTTTCTTTCTTTTACACCGAAATGAGACGTTTTCCTCCCATATTTCAGACGCTAATCTTTTTAAGCCCGTTTTACTGATATTGACACTGGCGGTCGATTTTTACTCTGACGCAACGCAGATAAAAAAGAAGGATAAAGTTACGCCATTTCATGATTTAATAAAAGAATGAGCCGTTGGAAGATTAAAAGATATTTTATGAACGTAAGAACTTTATTTTTCTGTGTGTTGGAATTATGTTTTTCTTTTTTTTTTACTTAAGTTTGATGTTTTTAGAGTAAAAATATGTTTAGGAAGAGTGTAAGTAAGAACATTTTGAAAAAAAACTGTTTTCTTGTTTTAATTTAGTTTATACCTCACATCTTGAAATATCTTTTAAGTAATTTCGATCAATTTACAGCCTAATTGCTTTTTCAATATTAATATGCCTAGAAAGCATGTATTTGGTGGAATCGTATGAGTTAAAATTGTACTCTCAATGTTTTCTGAAAGCAGCATTCAGTTATTTAAAATAATTGTGCCAAATATAAAGTTAAAATGTTTTGTATTTATTTCCATTAGAAAGGTAAATGACATAAACAAATTACAAAACATGACAAAACAAATAAAAATCATTGATTGACCCATGCACAGTGTCGCAAATTATTATAGCTCGGACTCAGATTTTCTAGGACCTGCAATTTATCGAGCAAGATGATATCTATCCATAATACCAATGCTGCGAATCGAACGGGTTAAACTTGGTAGGATACAGTTGCACTGGCAAGTTATCATGTCTAGGAGTTTGATAAAATGCCGCCACATCTGTAGGACAGGACACATCACGGAGACTGCCTTGAGCAGCCTTCAACTAGCTCTTTGTTGGATTATTTTTAGACACAGGTTTTGATAGAAGTTAATCCTACTAATATATAAATGTCGATGTTTGTATGTATGTATGTTACTCTTTCACGCTGAAGCGGTATGACGGATTTGGATAAAATTTGGAGTAAAGACAATTAAAATCAATCCTAGGTTAACATATAGGCTACTTTTTATCGAGCAAAAAACACTGTTCTTTTAATATACAAAAAACCTATCTTTTATCCAAAGAAAAGAACACAATTGACATTTTATTTTACAGAGCCGTCGACAAATCACGCAAACTTCAAGTAGATCTGCAGCATTTAATATACATTTGTAAGAAACCCACTGTATCACGTGACTGATGCTCTATCATCGTTACATGATGCTAAAATAATGACTAAACGCCATTTTATCGTCTGCTGCGCCTTTCTTGGATATTTAATACTCCTGAATAAACTTCATTCAGTTCGAATTGTGCATTTTTCTGCGCAGCTTTTTTGCTTCTTTTTCTATTGCGTTAGATACAGAAAAAGGATGTTAGAAATATCAATTTTAATTTTTTTAATCACACTGATGAATTATGATACACTTTTCAACTTAATGGAATAAGGAAAGGAAATAGGGAAGACGCATGTATTATGATACGCTTTTAAGATATAGCACTTTAGTGTGTATCTAAAATATGAAAGTATTTAAGATTTCTTTATTTTCTCCGTTTTTTGATAACGGGCAATATATCCAGAAACTCTTCAGAATTAATATCGGACGAAAATAATTTGTACCTTTTTGTAGGTTTTCATCACTAAACCATCTTATTTTTGTAACTAGGGGAATGTGAATTAAACAATTTAAACGCGAAAGATGTATAAATGATAAACGTAAAAACTGTGCTTCACTGTATAATCTGCAGTAATTACGGAAATCTCTTTGCATCCAACAAAGCATTAAAAATCCATCATTAAGCAATACTGAATACAAAAGAGGAATCTCTTCGATCCCGTCTTCTTAATTATGGGCGCGAACAGATTAAAGGCAGTGATACAGTGATTTTTTAAACTTTTGATTTGGACGGCAATTTTTTTAACTTTCATTTTATAACAGAGTTAGCTGTCTATATTAACTACTCTTTTTCATGGAGTGATTTCATTTATAATCATCACTAATAAGTATTACGTAATTATGTTTTGCTTGAAAACATGAGTGTTTCGAAAATGCACTTTTAACAATGACCTGTATTAGATTTTAATGCATCGAAACACGTTTGTGCTGTCCTGTAAAAAAGAAACTACCTATTCTATATATAACCTTTTCCACATGTTATATGTCATAATACATACAAATAAATATAACACATTTCCTTTTAATTGATTCATATTTACGGCAGTTAGTTCACTCACAGGCGTATTGTGAGAATACCAAAACCACAGCCCCCCCTAGAACAATGAATTAAGAACTAAAATCCTTGATTCAGCACTTTAAAAATTGTTAAGTGAGAAAGAAAATACACAAAAAGTTAAACTACAAATACGAGATAATTATTGAAAGTAACCTGCAGTCACTATTGGAAAGTCTTTTAAAAACAATGTGTTTTTATTAATATTACTTTTTTTTCTCTTCATGATCAGTATGTTGAGTGAGTGATTCGTAGCTGCTGAGCAGATACTAGATCTAAAAAGACATTGAAAAATTCGTATATAATCCACGTATATCCCTGTATCGGAAAGGAGATTGAGTTAGATTTGTCACATCATATAACGTTCCTACCTGATTTTTAGGGAAATAATCGGATCCGGAAAAGGTATTTACTCATTCAGAAGTATTAGATAATCTCCATGTTTAGCTGGCTTTGATTTATCAACTAAAGTTTTCATCTTTCTCTTTCACAATATTATTTTTTAACTATATTTTAATCATTTAAATGCATCAAAAGGTACGATAACTAAACACAAAGGTGTACAGTTTGATAAATCCATTTCTCATTTTGTTTCTCGTTCTGTTTTTTAACGTTTCTTAGTACATGCAACAATAGTTTGTAAGATTGGAAAAATGTGTTGAAAACATTTATTTGATGTAATTTAATTTTTTTTCTTTCATCCTAAATTATAAATATATAGAATTAAAAAAACGTTTTTACTGCATAATGAAATATACTTTTTTTACTCATAAAGTTTTGACGTAACTTAGAAATAAATATTCTTGAAAAAATATCAAAACATAGAATAGTATGCAAAATAATTCGTCCACAGTATAATTTTAAACAATATTTTTAAAAAATTTACATTCTGTAACATTCTAAGTCCGCCATCGGTGTCTTTAAGTACGCTTGATTAAAAAATAATACTTTTAGATCAGTTCTCTCTATTTCTGTGTAATTTTAACAAAAAATACTGTCCAAATACATTTATTCTTACATTACTTAAGTACGCCTGAAAAAATATTTCAGCTGCAAAATAACTTAAACAGGTAATTAAAAAAATAGCTATTGAGTAGCATAACAGAATTACCTTGCAATCATGCAAAAGAGATGTTTAAAAAACAAGTAAAAAACGTCCGCAGTTTTTCTTAAATGATTGGTTAAAAAATATAACATTCCTGTAATACTTTTTTGGAAAAAAAATATTTCCTCGGGAATTAAAAATGTCTATTAAACTCCAGCTAATTTAAAATTATATCCAGGAGATTTCTGAAAAAAAAATGTGACATCATCGTTCTGATAATAAAATAAACTTATATTTTTTTTACGAATATAAAGAAAAAATAATACTAAAATACAAAGTATTATTCATGAAACATCGTGTGCTCGTTTTTAAATATGTACTAGAATGGCAAGTGAAATAGTTAATTAAAAAACTTTTTATGCACTTGTATTTGCTGTCGGTCTGTTTCGATATCTGTAAAAAACTTACTTATTTAAAATCGAAGTGCATCTTTAAAATTTAACATAGTTGTGGATTTTGGATGAAATCCGCTCTTATATTAAACGAGGAATGTTTGTGGGTGGGTGTGTATGTCCGAACGATCTCGAAAACTGCTCTAAGGATTCTTTTTAAATTTCGTACCTGGGGGTTTTTTGGGCCCCTGAAACGATTGAGCTAAGTCAATTTATTGAAAAAACTCTAAAACGTTCAAAATTTAAAATTTAAAATTTTTGGACGGTAGCGCCATCTATTGAGCGTTTGAAAAACACACTTGATGCAATCTTCCTAAAAGGGACGCTCAAATAAGTTAGGGGCGGATTAAAAAATACACGCCATCGATATATAATAGTAAAAATTAATTTCGCAAAGAAACAAAATAAATGGAACTTGATATTCAGTACACAGACAAATAAATATTTTAGTAACTAGATATATTACATCATTCAGCTACATAAATTTGTTTAGAATTAAAAAGTTATTTTTATTTCAAAATATCGTCCTGGCAACCAGCGAAAGAAAAAGAGAAAAGAGTCTTCGTTGCCATCCCCGCGAGCACCTTGATGGAATATACGTAAATAATTTAATTATTCTTAATTCATAGATATTAATACAAAACTATTCGTAAATCTTATGTGAAAAATTGCCTGAATTTATTACAATTATCCTTTTGTAACTAACGTAAAGCTAAATGTATTTTCGCGTATATACTAAAACAATAAAGATTTTTCATGTATTTTATTGATCCATATGATGCGAATTTCAAAAGTGCATAAAAGTTTCAGCTTAGCCGAATAATTTAAACAAAAATGACATCTGTTTGGATGGTAAAAGTTTTATTTTGAGTGATTGAACTGGAATTGTGACAGGGATCAGCGTAACTACATAGGAGCGATGTATTTTTGATTTATTCGTGGTTAGAAGTCCATTTTTTTCAGTCCATCCGTTTGTTCTATTATTGTCAACGTTTAAGTAGTTGTTACGGTTATTATAAAAGAATATTTTTGATCTATTCTGTTTTCGATTTCATGATTTCGAAGTGTCCTTTTGTACTAATAATTTAAATTGCGTTACACTTTTTATTTTCTTAAGCGTGAGATTATAAAATAAAATTATGTTTAAAAGATCCTGTGACGTAACATGAAAATTCCTTTTTTTTTTTTTTTTTTTAATAACGGCACTAGGTTCAATTCTATTTTAGCTGCCTTATTCCGCCAAGTTGACGATAAATATTTAAATGTAGTTACCCTGACGATTTTTTTTTTTTTTTCGTTGTTGTTAATAGGTCAACCGTTTATAATGAAACGATGTTCGAAACTCCGATGAAAAAATGATACGATCGATTCCTAAATTGGGCTCGCAGCCGATATTCCAATTAATTTTGCAGATGATCAGCCATCAGTTTAGTTTTCATTCACTGCAGTTGATAATTTCAACTCATATATTTAATCATCGTATGGACAACCTTTGAAAAGTCGCGGGCAGAACTTTACGATATTAGCGAACTCCTGGGCCTGACTTCAGGATGTTAGCGAAATCGCGGGCCGTATAATTCGGATTTATATGGAAGTTTGAATGTTTTACATAGGTTTTATACAGGATTTTGACTTGTTCTGAGGGTTGGTCTAAAAGCCATGGCGGGCTCCATCCGGCCGCAGGCTGGGAGTTGTCCATATGTGGAAGCAGTAAATTGGGAGGCTGAAATCTGGTTACTAAGATTTTTTTCTAATAAATTTTCAATTCTTATTTAGACGTGGATTAGACTGTGTTGTTTTGTGTTGTGTACTATCATTAAACTAAAGGATAAAGCCTTTTGTGGAGACAATTAAAGCGGGCGATAGAATGTCTACACTCAGAATATTTAATATTTACCCACTTAAAATCAAATAAGTTCATATTCAATTTTTATTATATATCGAAATTCGAATTGTATAATCTGCAGAAGCATTTCGTATTCGAAACATTTCGTTTGGTATCAACATCCTCTCCTATATCCATGCTTAATGCATAGAAAACCGTTTTATTTTTGACATAAGTTAAACCGAGTAGTAATTTAGAAAAGCTATCTTAAGCGAATTGGAATCGTAATTTTTCCTCTAAAGCCTGATAACCGTGACTTCAATGTAACGTCAATGTCACTTGCAATAGATGATTCTGACACTCATATGATTAGCGTTTTTTATTCTCAAATGAAATAGAGCTAAAAATACAAAAAAAAAACGCTTAAAAATGAGGGAACGGGTGGATTATCAGATTTTTTCTTTCTCCTTTTTTTTTTTTACATAATTATGATAATTTTCAGGCTGATCGTACCAAGCAGCCGTGTAAATTTTAAGTTATTAGACAATACATTTTTAATCTGTTTGGATGGTAAAAGTTTTATTTTGAGTGGTTGAACTGAATTTGGGACAGAGTCAGAGATCAGCGTAACTATATAGGAGCAATGTATTTTTGATTTATTCGAGGTTAGAAGTCCATTTTCTTCAGTCCATCCGTTTGTTCTATTATTGTCAACGTTTAAGTAGTTGTTAGGGTTATTATAAAAGAATATTTTTGATCTATTCTGTTTTTGATTTCATGATTTCGAAGTGTCCTTTTGTTAATTCCTTAATAATTTAAATTGCGTTACACTTTTTATTTTCTTAAGCGTGACTTTATAAAATAAAATTATGTTTAAAGCATACTTATGTAAGATTATACTTTTATGGCATCTATATTTATGTATCTATAAGATTGAATTTACGTTTGTAGAATTTGTTTATGCATGATGCATTTTCTTTGAATAAGAAATAAATAAGTATTTTATGTTTGAATTGAAGCACTATAGAGAAATTTACAATTTCAATCGTAAAGAATTATCATCATAGATATATTATAAAGACGTAAATGCATGAAAGTGTAGCTCAAAAACGAGCTGTGCAAACATATGATCACCGACAGCAGCACTTGGCCCAAATGTGTGAACGTGCAGTTCAAACACAAGCAGATGAAACAGATGATTAGTATTTGGAAGGAGAACGACATGGAACAGCTAGACGTCGACAAATACTTCGGGTAAACAGTATAAGTATCTACAAAGCTGCCACAAATTTGGGTACTTATTATCATAGTTTAAAACCTTTTAACATGGATTGCATTCACCCTGGAGCTTTGCATTTTTCTGAAGAGTAAAAACAAAAATTAACCGAAACCATTTTGGGGACTGTGAGATTGATGTAGGACATTCCAAATTTAATAATGAATTGGTGTGGTTGTTTCTTCGATGTCACCCGCATTTCAAAGACTTCGAAATTTGAAAGCATACTTTACAATGGTTTTGTTCACAGTATATGACGAGTGAAACTATTAACGATTTTGGTGTGTACTGCTACGTTGCGAACAGTGTATAACAGACTTGATGAATTTTTTTTATAAACTCATTCGTCTGACAGTTCAACTAACTCAAATTCTTCATGCTGAATTTGAACGTCCTCAATATGGACAGATATATTTCTGAAGTAGTGAAGACGCTGTTAGTGAATTCATCGCCCAAGATATTCGCTGATACCCTCGCTGATCTGCTACAGAAGGAAAGGAGGCACCTTACGTTAAACTACTTTTTGCTCAACTCCGATGGCACCGACCATCGAATATTTAGCATCCCTCTTCAAAACAAAGTATATGCCATTGTACCATTGAATGCCGACCAAAGCTTACCTGATAATGTATGGGTGATCCGACAGCGATGAAAATCTTTGGCAACCATGAAGATTATTGATACGTGCCAAGGCATTTACGTGTTCATTATTTTACACTTAAGGAGCCTTTAGATTCTGAGCATGGCTCGGTAACCAGGTACTTACAATATTATACAAAATATTTTCATTTTAAATTTATTTTAAAGAAAATGAAATCACATTTACATTTTATCATTATTGTATAATGCATACAGTTTATTATTTTAACCATTCCATTCGCCATCTGTTTGGTACATTCAAAGCATTAATACATTTCATAAAGTTGAAAAATAAGAAGCCTGCACTTAAAATTTTTATTTATTAATTCTACTTATTGAATCTTCTAATTCAAAAGAAAGCTTTAAGACTAGATTTCCTGTTTCTCACAGGCTTCCTTCGCACTGAAATCTCTGAGATTCTGAATGGAATTTAAAATTAAGATGGTTACAAACAGGGGAGGCCCTAGGGTAAGTGGCGCCCCCTGCTAACCTAAAAAAGACGCCCCTCTTTTTGTGCTTAGTCCTGTTTAGTTTTTGAATTCGAAATGACGCCCCTTCGCAGCCGGCAACCCCGATCCGATGCTTACCTTGCATACCACGCTGTTCCTCCCTGGTTACAAAAATAAGATGCTTTAATGATAAAATCCTGCAAAAAGGTACAAATTATTTTTGTCCTATATTAATTCTGAAGAGCTTCTGGATATATTTGCCGTTATCAAAAAAAAAAAAAAAAAAAGTAAGAAAATCTGAAGCACTTTCAGCTTTTAAATACACTTTAAAGCTCAATATATTAAAAGGGTATCATAATCCACTCGTTTTCTCTATATCACTATTCATAAGTGTAATTGAAAAAAATTAAAATTGATATTTCTAACATCCTTTTTCCGGATGTAATCCAACAGAAATAGAATTTGGAAAATCTGCGCAGAAAAATGCACGATTCGAACTAAATGAAAGTTTCAAAAACTTATTCAGGTGTATTCTTTATCCAAGTCCGATAAAATAACGTTTAGTCATTATTTTAGCGTCATTTAACAATTTTAATTTATTTTACTGAGCCATCTGTCGAGGACTCAGTAAAATAATTTCCTTTTTTTTTTATAAAAGATAGTTTCTTGTATATTATAGCAACAGTGTTCTTTTTATGGAGCGATAAAAAATAGCCTATATGTTAATACAGGACTTTAACTGTCTTATTTCCATCCAAATCCGTGAATCCCTATCAGCGTAAAAGAGTAACAAACATACATACAATCATTATCATGTATATATTAGTAGGATTTCCGCCAACAGCTCTGAATAAAAAAATGTGAATTCCTATTATGAAAAAGTAAATGGATTGTATTATACGACTTTAATTGGTAATATTAGATAACATTTAGATCACATTGTAGAACTAATTGAAGAAAATTTATATGGTTAACGGTTTACCATAACGGGACGCTTTTAAACGTGGAAAAGTGACTTAAGCCACAATGTTTGCGGCGTCATAAATCGACGAATTTTGGTCGGAGAAGGACAATTTTTTTTTTATTGTGCATGAAATTGTATAAAGAAAAATTTTCTAAATATAACTGATAGGACAGGGGGACCGTATAAAAATTTAAATTTATCAATTTTAATAGGATTTGATTTATTGACTTCGATTGTTTCTCATATAACAGATTATACAATTTAAAGCATTTTTGCATTTGGAACTATATGTCTCTGACTAACGGTTTAGGAAATAACTATTGGACAGCGTTAGCACTAGACACCCTGTATATATATATATATACATTTAATGTAAACTAGCTACTAGCTAAACTTAACAATACATGGAAATCCAGAATATATATATATATATATATATATATATATATATATATATATATATATATATATATATATATATATATACATTCATGTACTTTTTTTTTTCAACATAACAATATTTAAGGTGTCCAAACTTTACATGGCATTTCTATTCGGTGTTCTTAATTCAACAAAGGTTTCAGCCCTTAACCAGGAATATATTAAATGTAAGAAAATCTCGTTACACTATTTTAAAAAAAGATTTAACTAAAAACTTATAGAATTCCTAAAAACTCATTGAAATTAAATAATAAATCAGATTTAAAAAATAAAGCTACACTACTTTTTTTCCGAATTTCAAACATTTAATAGTTCGTGCGATCTGGATCAAATTTTTATTTTTAAATTTCACAAAACGTCAATGCAAAACATGAATAACCGGCAATTTTTTTTCTGAACGGATTTTCGTTCGCTAAATATCGTATTAAATAAGCAAAGCGAAGTGAATAATAAAACTTAAAACATTTCAGTCCCCCCCCTTTCTTCATAATATTTTCAATTCTGAAATTTAAAAATATAAATAAGTTAATAAAAATGTTCATGTTTGCCTTTTAAGGCGAATTTAATTTTTTTTTCTTCATATCACGTGCTATTTAACTAAGTAATATAAATATTTTGCATCTTTAAAATTCTCGAAGCACGTTTTGAAAAATAGAGGAAGCTCCTTCGTTCTTTTTCAACATTCAAAACTAGATTTCATGCTTGTAAAAAAGGCTGGGAAATTACTTACAACTGAATGCGCCATTCGCGCTTCAATGAGATTTCCTAACATATGTTTTGGAATGTCACGATCAAGCTTATTTTTAAAACAAAAGCTTTTTTTCCCCGTCAGATCGTGATTTTCTAGTTTAAATTACTTGAGTTAATAAGTCTCCAATTTTTAAAAGCGACACCCTGTGAGCTATTAAGAAAATTATTTTAACTGCACAGTTTTTAATGCATGTAAGAATACTTATGTTAAATGTATTTTAGGCTTTGATGTGTAGTTAAGTAGCAAATGTCTAAGATGAATGTATTTAAAACATGGTAAAAAACTGCGTTACATTAACTACACGTTTTGTTGTAATAACGAGTAATTACAGCACACTGTTAAGATTAAATGAAGCACATTGTTATACAGTTATTCGTAAACAAAAATAAAATAAAAAATAAAAACATGTGGGTAAAATTAACTGGTTTTATCTGCGCGTTGCTCTTTAATGATTATGATATGGCATATATTCGTACAGAATGTATTAAAAATAAATATAGGCTACAGAGGTTAAGCATATCAAAAGGATTATGGATCCCATAGGAATGCTGAAGGAAAATGTTGTCTTTACGCAATTTCTCATAACCACTTTTACTGAATATTCAAAGATTTTTTCTACATTTAAAATGAAATTCTACAATTATTAAACCTAATTAGAATTTCATTTTAAATATTGAATAAAAATCGATTCTTTTAAATATTTTCATATGATTTAAATATGTTCCTGCACAATCCTGTTGAACTGCATTCGGTTGTTCAGTACTTAGAGTACAGATGCCAGCACTAAGCAGTGGCTGGTTAGGTAGCACTTATTTTCTATTTTTGGATAGGAAGTGAATTCAGGTGTTGCTGACTAAAGTGATTTAAATTGGAGGTGGAGTATCGCCTTCAGCTCGTGCGTTCAGTTCGCCCGGTAATGTTGGCGACAATTTGATTCATGCATAATTATTTGTTGCATTTGTGGAATTATTTTGCCTTTATGAAATATATTTTAATTAAAGCTGAGTTTTTGAAGTTAGTTCGCCCTGAGTTGGCGATAGTATTTTTAATGTTCAATTGTTCTGCATGCGATGTGATGTTTTGTGTCGTCCAATAAATAAGTTCAAGAAAGTTGTGACGTGTCTTATGTTCAAGCAACAAAATATATCGAAATATTCGATTCTTAACAAAGAAAGATAACTAACACTTCACCACAACCTCTTTTTGGCAGTGATATATGGCCGGTATATAAAAACGAAGTTTTTGACTTGTCATATTCAAAGGTATTTTCAAACCTTTGGCTACACCCTACTTCCCTTAAAAAATTGTACTTTTAAACACTCTGTATACAGCCAATTATAGAAAAAAAAACATGCCGGAAAATGTGACTTTTTCTCTATTTAGATGATTAAAAGCATTATTTATTTAATTTAACACACAATTACTTCATCTCCATATTCGACGTTTTAAATATAATTTAGAAAGTTACATTCAACAAACTCATTTATTAAAATATAGCAGAAGTATAAAAGAAAAATCTAACTCTTACAGAATGATAAGACCAAGTGTAGAAAAATAATGATTTTGAAAATTAGTTATTGAATGTTCATTTGTTCGCGCTGAAGGACGAACACTGGTTGTGTACACGAAAACCAATTCAAGAGAAGGCATTCATCTCTGAATAACGTTCATACAAGCTTAGCTGTAGTGAAAAGGGGAGTTTAATAAAAGTGCAAAATTATTTATTTCTACTCCATCTGAAGCAAACAAACGACATTGTATTCCCATGAAAGTAAGAAAAAAGTGAAATTCGACTTTACAAACAAACCTGCGAAATGTCGCCGAGTTCATCTCGATTTCGCGTATGAGAACGCACGTTATTCATCTACCTCCAGGCGCATGCTTTTGTTGCTAGCTACAACCGCATTAGCCTGCTTTTGTTTCAGAGAGAAAGCCTGCGGTGAACGTGGTCATAATTAATCTTCTGCGATGTGCACGCCAACTGTGATTACATAAAATTTGTTTTCCACTGTGGTGTTTGTTTAGTATCTTTCAATTTCGCTGGGTAATTTTTCATGCCGCTGTTGCATTGTTTGCGGGTGAAATTACGCAACGTACCTTTCATTAGAGAATCAAGTGAATATTCTTTAATCAAATTTTTAATAAGTCAGTATTAATTGGTATCATTCACAATAGTAAACAAAGAAATTACAAAATCACATTGGCTTGAAAACTGTATATTAAATTAGACTTGCACCAGACATCGTAGTAATAGTATTGAGGGAAAACGTTCACCTAATTGCTTCTTTAAGTGCAAGATGTTTCATAAATTTTAAAAAATTTAAAACATCACTACTAATTCAAAGTATTGATAACATTTTTGATTCGTATCAATGATTCTAAAAACGAAAAGAAGAGAAGAAAATGGAATTTACACGGACTGAGGCTACAGTATTGAAATGATGAAAACTATTCTAAATGTGCGCATTTTTTTTTTTTTGTCTTCACAAATGTTAGACTTTTACATACAATTTTGTGTGTGTGTGTGTGTTTAACTTTTCAGTTCTGTGTTTTCAAGAATTATGTACTTCCAATAAGATGCGTGGTTTTGATTGGCTATCATAAAAAATGTTCACTGTTTGCATTCTACCGGAAAGTAGAGAATTCAGCTAATAAATTTTCAAAATGGAGACCAAGGAGCATTTGGAAATTCTTACAGAGAGAGAAAGTTTTCTATTTAATATTTAACTTATAATACTTCTGGAAACGTTAAGAAACATTCATTTGCTGCTTATGAAGAATATAGGAAGCAGTATATTTTTATCTACAAATATTTCTTAATGAAAATTTTAAATCGATGTTACTTCTACAAAATTAGAAGACGATGTGAAAAAGAAATATTTCTACAGTATAAAATTTTCTAACATACCATCTCAAGGTTTTAAACGTCCCTTCCTATCGTGCAAGAAGAGATTTGCTTAAATATTTTTTTAGTATTTCTAATCTACTTTTACAAAATAACAAATCAATCCTCTTAAGTCTTTAAGAGGAGTTTGCAACATAAATAAATGTTATTAAATATAACAAGGAATGTAAAACAAACAGGTATTTAATATTCTTTTAAACTGCTTTACTTGCATTAATCTTATTATAACAAATAAGATTTTGAACTTAGGTACTTTTATTGATTCATTAATATGTTATTAATACACGCATTTGCATTTTATGGAGAAATGAGTGACCTCTTCTAACCGAAATGGATATCTGCATAATTTTCCTGAAGAAAATAGACGTACATTCTACATCCACCCATCATCAACAAATTAACATCTAATTCGCTAACTGCTGTCGATCCACCATATATCATCTTGGCTATGTATGTTATTGTACTCCGTGCACAAATGAAATATTAAGTTGGAATAATCTAAAAGTTTTAATTTTGAATTTTGCTTTATCTACAGTATTTAAAAATAGAAAAATGCTTTGTCGAAGTCATTAAATATTTTGTTAACTGGTGTTAATTGGACACCTACCAGTAATGAAAATCCTGTTGATTCAACAAAAGTAAGTTAAAATACTGCCTACAAAATTTTGAACTCGATAAAATTTAGTTTTCCAAATAAATGAATATAAAGTTATATATATACTGTCTACCAATAAGTAATTGGACACATGCGATAAAAGAGATAAACACAATTTATTCATATTCAATAGTTGGTAGAGCCTTTACCTGAGGCCTTTCCGAATTCCTTTGGACAGCCTCATCGGTATCTATCTCTTAGCTTCGTTCATCTGCCGGATCGAAGCACATTCCGACAATCACCCCTGACCTCCTACAAAAGATACTGTCGATTTTGGAATGTTTAACTCACTAGATATGTCCTTTAAGAATCGGGTATTACTATGATACCTGAAAATTAAGTCTTTCTCGAAGTCAGACAGCTCTGAATTTCGTGGCATCTCGCATGCGACTAATTCCAATGCTGCTTCCTACACGATGTTACGTACAGAAGACGAGACGTAGATCAGGACCGCAGATGTTTTCATTTCCACGAGTGTTTAAAACATCTCGTGGAAATTCGACTATCAATCTATTTATTCAATTCTTATCATCTCGACTATTCAATTAGCATAGTATATTAAATTTTAGTATATTAAATTTTAGTATATTAAATTTTTAGTATATTAAATTTAGTATATTTAGTATATTAATTTTTTTAGTATATTAAATTAGCTTAGTTCTTAAAATTATGTTACATAAAAATAAGAAATGAAAACGAATTATTTCGTATCATACCTTTCTTCTTGTTACATTTATATCTTTCTTTTGTATAATATTTTTGCTTATGTTCAGTAGATATTGATTATAATATCCATCACGCAAGATTGAATCGAAAAAAAAAAAAAAAAAACATACGTCCGCCATTCTGAATATTCAAACTGAGATCTACCTTAATATGTTTATGTGCTCTGGCCTGCCTTAAATATGCAAGATAAAAGGACACCGGATTTTAATTTAGATCAAAAAGATATCAATTTGATTTTCATTACGGTACTTCTGAACTTTTCAGTAAATTTCAGCGTACTTTATATTTCAACAAAAGAGAAAAAAAAATGCGAGATGAAAATGAGAACTGTTAGAATATTACAGGGAGTTCGGTATTTTGAAGCGACAATTTAATTTTGCTGGGTGCGAAGACAAGAGCAAGTTGTTCCATTTTAAGGTTGCATGCAGAGTTTTGCATCTTCCAACTTTTGGTAATAAAACACTGAAAATGTGATATATCCTTTGTCAGTGGAAAATTTTGGTTGCCTGGTTTAAAAAGAAAATTGTCTTATTAAATGTCACATTTAATCTACACCTTATAACCCAAATCAAAAGAATGTAATTTTAGAAAAATATTTATATGCTGCGAAGATTTAAAAAAAATCCTTTTTAAACCCATTAATTATTAATATTCAGAATTTTAATATTCATATTAGAAAAATAATTAGTGTATTTCATTCTTATGTAATCTGAAATTACACACAATAAGCAGCATGAAAAATTAAGTAGATTATTTAAGTTTATGCTTATTACTTTCATGAGTTTTATATGGATTACTATGTGATTTTACACTAAACTAATTTTTTTGAGATTCAAAATGTGATGTCTAAATTATTGTTAATTAAATACGCTTATATTCATTTTAAGTGTTCTTTTTTTTTCTTGCATTTAAGAAATTCAGGTCTGAGCTGTTTTGACTGCGTACATTTCTTGTCGACTTACAGTGTCGATTACTGTTTCAGAGATCTTTAATGAGGGTTCATCAAATATGGATATCGCTAATTTTTCTTCGTAGAGACTGATTACTATGCATTTGGTTTTTTGTTGTATTGGCATGTGTTAAAATGAAAAGGAAATTGTAATCATAATTTAAAGTTTTAAAATATATAAATGTCCAATTAATCCCCCATATGTATTTTTTTAATTTAAATGTTATTTTTACCCTTTTCAAAATTCCAGGCTTTACAATTTATTAAAGCTAGTTTTAAATTTCCTTAAAAATTTCACACTCCAAAAGACCAATGTATTGTTTGAGAAAATGTAAAATTTTCAATACCTAAAAATATTAATCAAAAATATTAACGGACAGTCAATCTTGAAAAATGTATAATATTTTAAATAGATTTTTTATTACCAATTTTAAAGGTATTTCGTATAAACCTATATTATCAGTATATCCAGCATTTTTTATTGACCAGAACAGCAACAGCCATACGGACGTTATAGCAATGTTTCAAACATACGCCTAAAGTTTAAAGCATAATTGTGCTCAATGCAAACATATAAAGTGCACGCTCTAAAAACTGTGATAAAAGGAAACTTTCGAAATTTCTATTTTAAAAAGTATTTTCATGTGTCTTCCAAAATCGATTTTGGATCATATTTATTTGTTTATTCTTTTGATATGGTGTAAAAATCTTTATTTAAAAATATCCATATAATCTTTTGCAATTAATTCGAAATTTTCAAAACCTTATCAATGTGAAAATCCGCGGCTATTTAAATCCTAGTTTCCAATAACAGCGCTTTCTATTTAATATACAAAATTTAATATACAAATGTTTTCGCTCACTTTACCGCATTTAGACTCCAAATATCCTTTGAATAGAATCTGTTTTATAAAATAAATATTCAAATACATTTTCTCCCCAAATCGCTGGTTGGCATTCTGTTATCGAGAATTTTGAATGCCACTATTCACATAGCCTCGCTGTTTCACCTTACAAAAAAGTAAATAAATGGTTGAATAAAACATACATATTATTTTCTCTAAGACAAGTACTACCACTGTTTTCATTTTGAATGCAATAAAAATCCCGAAAAAGGGTCAAAGAAAAAAAAATAATAGGTAAACTTTGGATTTTGAATAGTAAAAGTCCGCAAAGGTTTCAAGAACGACATTTGCTATCTTATAGGATAAAAAAAAGTGGAATGAATGTTTAACGACCGAAAATAAAAGAAAGAATGTAAAATATTCAAGAAAGAAGATTGAGCGTTTTTGGAGACTTTAAACGTTTTACTTCGTAATGGTATTTACGCCATGGATAAAGGATTTCTGCGTTCTAAAACAAATAGTTTTCTTTTGTAGATTATAGAGAAATAAAAACAGCTTCTTATTTTGTAACATAAAAATGTATGTACACAGCACAATTTATGCTTTATGAGTTTAGATGAATTTACAGCAGAAATCGAAGTCGATAAAAATGCAAATAATTCAAAACAACTAAGACTCCTATTTCAAATTTTTGCGATTTATTTTCAAGCAATCTCACATTGTTAATAGATGTTAGTTGTTCTGAAAGTGTAACCGAACTATTTAATTGAATTTCATCGACTGGCAACAGGCCATCTGATTGGCTGTCAAACTGCAGCTGCCTTGGCGATAGGTTTGAAAATATTATGGCTTTGTGACTTTGAATTTATACGTTATGACATTTTCAAAGTTTGAACCAAAATAACTCCATCGTAATAGACTTTTAAAATATGAGAAAGTTGACAGGCTACAATAAAGAACTGTCTGTTTATGTACTGTGACTATGAAAGGCAGGAATAAAAATTATAAATGAGGAATGAGCAGTGATAAACATTGCGCATGTGTAAATTGACGAGGGGTGGCACAAGATACACTCCCGACGAACTTACCATTTACTCAGTATATTATCAACCTATCTATACAGCGATATTCACACTTTTTGCACGCACCTGTCTATAACGATAATAATTTTTCGTGCTTACAAAACATTTTTTTTTTTTAGAAAACTTACCTACTGTCCATAATATGCAATAGTAAAACGCTGCATGGAAGTGAAAAAAATAATACATTTTTTTAAAAATTATGTTGCGCTTTTTTTTCCCGAAATTTGTTTTTGATGCGCTAATCTTTTTCTATCTATAATGACATGGTATAAAACATTGGCGTTTGGATAAAAGTTTCTTTTTTTACCTATAACATAATAAAATTCATTCACCTTTTATACATACTCTTATGTATATTGTAACTAAAAATTTAAAATAAAATCTAATTATTTATCGAAACATGAAAACGCACGAAGGGTTTGGGGTTTACTATATAGCCAACATCACATCATAAAAGGTTTGTTAAAATTTAAAAATTATGCATTATCCTCCACTTCTAAAAACTAAATTCATCAATGGACTTTTAAACCAATATACAAGGCATGTCCATTGATGGATGAAGTATTATTCTGCTTGGTAAATCTATTTTACCTGTGTTTTTATTATTAGAAAACGTCTTTAATTTTCAAATATTGGGAAAAACCTCAACCTGTCTACAGTGTAAGAATTACCTGTAGTTTTACTACAAATATTGCTGTAAAATAATGTAGCACTGTATCTTGCAAATCCACTCAAAAATGGCATAATGATATTGATAAGCCAGTCTCGAAAAACTGGCATACATTAATACATTATGGCAATGATTGTATAGCAACTGGCACAGTCTGAATCATGAAGTTTTGGTGTTACGTTTACCCACACATTGTGCTGTAAAATAATGTAGCATGTGTGTTGTAAATCCACTGCACAACATGTGAGTAAACGTAATGCCAACATCACAACGTGTTGGCGTTACGTTTATGCACACGTTATGCTGTAATCCTTCTTTTCAGTGTATAGCAATAGTCTATAACGATATTTATTTTAGGTTCCAACTGTAGAGTTATTCACAAATTCCACTGTACTTCGAAACAAGCTGAGAGAAGCCAGTGCTAAGAGCATAGTCCACTTGGTTACATAAAATAGGCTTAGTACACAATTGCCAATGTTCTTACTATATATGATGAATAGTGTAAGAGGTTGTGTCTTTTCAAAGTATAAGAGTGTATTAAACTATAAACAAATACATAAATTCTTGATCATTACTTAATTCAAACACTAAAGCCCTACTTTAGTTGCTTAAAAACAAAGTTTGAAATTTTTTCTCTCCTTTTAGGATGTATACAATTCTCAAACTATGTACGGTAAATGAGCGCTGATATTCATCAGACAAATGATCAAGTATACAATGATGGTGAAACACATAAATGCTGCTGCTGTCAGACACAACTTCACTCTCCCCTACTATCTTCAAAAATTTTCGATTATTATATAATTGAAATGCTTCATACAGAGAAATGCACTTTCTAATACACGAGTATATGTTTATGAATCTGTAACAATTCCAGTTCTTTTTACTGCAGAACAAAACTTTTAAAGCTACTACAGCAAAAGAGTGAAAAAGTTATCTACAAAACGCATTATAAAACATAAGAGTGTACAAGTTGTGCGCTCATCTTAAAAAGTTTCGTTCTATGAAAAAAATAAATGAGAAAAAAAAATCTGCGCTACTTAAAAAAAACCTAAATATCCACACGTTCTTTGATTTTTAGCCATTTTTAACTACAGAAAATAGCTCTACTCGGGTAGAAATAAGGCTAAAAGCTATCGCATCTACTTCATAGCCGAAATATATTCGAAATTTTGAGATTTCTAGAAATTATCCAGATTTTCATTTGCACGTTTCATTTGCACGTTTGCCTTGAATTAAAAGTGAATTTTGCAACTTAAGTGACAACAATGCTAGTTCGTTAACTATACTATTAATATGAAATAATTTATTTATAATGGATGCAACTGTATTGAACGTAGACTGTTCGAGTTCTTTTTTTTTTTTCTTGTCAATTATTCTTTTTCTGAATAATTGACAAAAAAAAACTGTTACATAAACGAGTTTACAGGATTTCTCAAAAGATCGTTTCCAAACATCACAAGTTGGTCTGTCATACCATGACAAACAAGCTTTACATAGGATCTTATGTCCGGAAATGGAAACGGCGACCGCTCGAGCTCGATATTCGCAGGCTTATGGAAGCCTGATTATTTTAGCCTAGGACGTTGCCGGAGAGGATGAATCGGTTTACTAATTCAGAATCATACATTACATGCATGGTATAGCGGATGCGAATGGACGAGGGGCAGTACAGATATACCTTGAGCCCAATGTAAGCAGGTGTAGAGGGGCGCGAAAAATAATGTCAAAAGAGGTGTGACTTTTAATAGGTGACTTTTTTATTGATAAGACTTTTCGTCCGCTGCACCATACAGATAATACATACCCGCCAATTCAAGTTATTAACCCTTTCGCTGCGTGTCCCGCTATTACCAAGGACAACTTAAAAGTAGCAAAATTTGCGCACAACTCGCGATTTTCGCGTGGACATATATTTTCCGTTTATTCAAAAGCACAACTCGTGCTTTCTCCGTTCAGTTGTTCGTTTCAGCTCTTCTACAATTTTTAATTGTTCATTTAAGAGATGATGATACTTTTCAATATTTCTATGAAGTTCACAAGCTTGTTTTGTAAGCATTTTGCGCAACTCTTTTGAAAGGTCAACGTTGTCCCACAGGACGCGTCCCGATAGGAATAAAAATCGTGTTCTTCCCGACATCTCTGACACTGATAGGAATTTTCATACATGATTACGAGTACGATGATTTCTCCGATTTCCTCTCCAGATAGTGCGAAATCTGAGATAGATGATGAAATCTGATGATAGGAAGTTTATCCTGCTGAACTTCATTTCTAGTAGCATTTTGTAACATTTTGCAGATTTTTCATTAGTATATGTCTTTTATCTTTGTATTTCATCAACTAAATCATAATTTAACCAAGAACAGTTTTCAGAATTTTGTTTTTATTTCTACTTCAATTTCAATTTTCTGATGACCAAATTTTACATTAAAAAATGTTTTTATGAAAACATTTTACGTAGTTTAACTCTAAGGATTATGTCTATATGCATTTCAGGACATAAGTTCTCGTTAAACCTTGTTTTCCTATGACAAACCAGCATGTTAAGTTTGACAACGACCTTTTTAAGACACCCTATAATATATATATATATATATATAAATGATTCAAAAGTAACCTTACTAACACTAACACTATGATGAATTCATAACACTACTTTTTAACACTATGAAGAATTGAAATAATTCTCCTGAAAACTACACTTAACGCTTGTGCACTATGAAATTGATTAAAAAAAACTGTGAATTTATATTTTCTTTAAGAAATATTTCCACAACATACATTTGTCACCTTTTTCAATCTTGTGTACAATAAATTGTGCTAAATATTACGGTGATATTTTTTCTTAATGAATGAATTCCCCTTAAACAATTTTACTTTTTTTAACACCGGGGATTCTCTAAAGCACTAAATCTATAACTTTTTCAGCAATTGAGCTTTGCGATATTTTCTGCTTAAAACTGAATTGCCCAAATAGCTGCGTATTTTATTTAACCTCCAAACATTTCTACTCACGAAAACCTGCTACGATCCCATTTCAAAAAAGGGAGGAATTTCAATAGCACGATGCTACTCCAAAACTTAGGACAGCACTGGACAAGTTAAATATTTTGTAAAATGGTAATCCCCCGCTCTGGATATATAGCTATGTCGAAAAACTTGTATATTGTTTGGTGAAGGACAAATACCGCCACAGTTTTCGTTTAGAATTTAGCTATAAAAACACGGAAAAAGCGTAGTATAGAAAAAAGACGGCGGTATGAAAATATTTGTGGTTCGTAAAGTTTGGATTTTTAATAATAAACGGAATACAATGTTTCTTTGTAAAGGAAATAAATATATGAATTTTTAACAACAATTTGTGGCACAGAATACATAAAATATTAAAGGAATAAAGCTAAATAATTTACTATTATCAGTTTCACAATGCGAATCATTTGATGCGATGGTATTTGATTCAGACTCTTGGAATTTCTGTTTTCTCATAAAAAAAAACATTTCTCACAAGGAATCCTACCTGGTACTCATTTATCAAATGTAACGAATTTAACTCAGTACACATATACTGAAATCTAATGTGTGAAAATTAACCGCTATTTCCCAATGGAAATTGAGAAATTAAATGTTAAAGCGACCTCACAAGAGTCCACAATGAGTTGGCAGAGACCTCACAAAGTGAGAACGAGTGGCAGCGTTCAATAACGCTTGGAACATGTTGGACACTTGAAACGCTTGGAACAGAATGGGTACCTTTTGACAGAACTGGATTGCGCCTCATTCTACCACCCATAAGTCCCTGGGTTCAAACTCAGCTGTCACCACGCGCTCTACCTACATTGATTGACCTGGACTACGAACACGCATTCTCCATCTCGCGAATAGCGACAGATTGCGCCAGTACCGACCTCTTCCATGTCTCGTTCGGCTCTTCTTTCAAAGTCCGCAACGAGCGGCAGCGGCCTCACCTAAGTCCACAACGAGTGGCAGCACCTCACAAGTGCGCAACGAGTAAGGTGACCAGATTTTTGTAGTCAGAATCGGGGACATGTCCAGTTCCATTTTTAATTTCTGGGGACAATTTGAAAAACGTCCTGAAAATGGGGACTGTCCCCGGAAAACGGGGACGTTTGGTCACCTTAGCAACGAGCGGCAGTAATCTCACAAATTCCGCAACGAGCGGGAGCGACCTCACAAAAGTCTGCAACGACTGGCAGCGAATTTACAAAAGTCCAAAACGAGTGGCAGAAACCTCACAAAGTGAAAACGAGTGGCAGCCATAATGCTCCATAACGCTTCTATATAGCGGCACGAGATCACCTCCGAGAACACAACACCGGGCAATTGAAAGCCTGTCGAATGGGTACCTTTTGGCCGAGCTGGATTGCGCCTCATTCTACCACACATAAGCCCCTGGGTTCAAACAACACCTCCTAGATGAAGAAAGCCTAACAACTCCTATGTCACCAAGCTTTGACGTCATCGTTTGGCCTACACTTAAAAGTTTTACTTTCACAAAATAAAAGTATACAAAGTTTCTGGTGAATTTACTCATGAATAACAAAGTTTTAATAATTTGAGATAAAAAATATAGTTTTATGAAAAATGGCAGTTTTTAGATATGACTAATTAGATAATATGATAAGGAAATAGACCGGAATGAATAATTTTGTATGAGAAAGGTATTTTAATTTTAATCTTTTATTTAAGATATTTTCTAATATTTGTAGCATCCACCAGAAATTTTAAATAGTTTTACTTTGTGAAAGTAAAACTGTGATGACGTCATCACTTGAAGGCCTAATGATGACGTCAAAGTTTCAGTTGTTAGGCTTTCTATGTGTAGGAGGTGTTGGTTCAAACCCAGCTGTCACCACGCGCTCTCCCTACAAGTTCCAAATAGCGACAAAGCTTATCTCTTCCGCCAACCCAAGCTCATTTTTATTTAGTTAGTTTTAGCGTTAATCTGAGAATGTAATAACTAATTTTCACTCATTTGGTGTCTTTTAGAGTGTACTCATGACTGAATTAAATTCATTATATTTCGTAAGTGAACTTCTCGGAGAGGTTTCCTTCTCAGTCACTTTTTCAAAAGATTCAAAAAAGAGTTATTTTTTGTTACTGCAGCAGAAGTTACTGGGAAACAAAGGAAGGCACAATGTACAAAACTCTCAGATTTACTAAAAAATTTCTGTCGACATTTTCGTTATACCTTTATGCATATGTATTTTTTAAATGAAGAAAAATGATTTCATTTTTCTTGCCAGTAAAGAACTTACTGATAAACAAAGTACATAAATGCTGAGCTTTTGGAGAACGCATGTTTGAAAGCAGTGCAAAATTTATAACTAATGAACACTGAATATAAGTAAAAACTGAAACAATTATCAAATTCAAATATTAGATTTCATTATCTAGCTTACTACATCTTTATTAGTTATTCTCAAATAAAACCCGATGACATTTTAAGAAGCTAAAAGTTGCAAGACTATGTGAAATTCAGGAATTTTCTGTCTAAAAAACCAAAGTTAATGCTCCAAAATAAAATTTAGAATAAACTTTTATAGCTCGTGTTTAAAAAAAAAAAAGATATTGCATCAGTGTCGTTTTCAGTTTTACAATTCATAAAATTTTCGAGACAAAAATTGCGAAATATATTTCACTCATTTTGCTTTCATATAAGTATTCCTTTATAAAATTTTAACTTTCGTTCCTCTTCAAAAGTATTCAAAATTCTCAAACACATTAATTGCAAATTTCGAAGCAATTCAGTCTTACGATATTTGTGATTTAAACCTCGGTGGTACCAATAGCTTCCATGCGCATCCACGCCAACATTCTATTCTCCTTACTAATCGGGGTCATCCATAAAATAAAATTTCAATGGCGTTATTCTATCCCAAATCTTAGAATAATGATGGATATGCTGAAGAACATTACATAACGCTAATTCCATAACTTGCAGTTACATATACCTATGATCTCAAAATACACATGGATTGCCTGCTTAAGACAAATAGCACCACCGTTTTTATTAAGAATATAGTAATAAAAAGCACTGGAATGTACCATAAGAGAAAGGATAGAATTATAATTAAATAATCATGCTTGAAAATATTTGTAATTTGAATAATAAAACACGTGGTGAGGTTTTACTGGAGATAGAATGGGAATTTGTAATGAAAACATATATCATTAGGTGCCGCCGCTTATATATTGCAAATTAATAGGAAAACGAAAATAGAAAAGTTTATGTGAGTTGCATGACAAAGGGTGCCATGGTTTTCAACCTAGGAACACGACCACTGCTATTGGAAAAAAAAAAAAAAAAAAAAACGTAGAAAAGACCCAAACATGTTGTAAAAGTCCAATGATGATGCCACTACGAGATTTCAAAATAAGGTCATGGCATCATATAAATAAGAACAGAACCATATTATATAATAAAGATATCAAATAATTTTATTTCGATTATATCTTAGAACTTCTATAATATGTTCATTAATGCATATACCACTCTAGTACTGTGTTTGTTACAATGCACAGTGTATGGCTCATATACGGAGAAGAAATTTTAACGAAAAGGATATTGTACCAGTGATCAACAATTCTTATATTTTAATGAATTTTCTTTTTTGGTATAAAATATATAAAAAAAAAATATTTTTTTCCTATTTTTAAATTTTGTATAGTATTTTATTAATTATATATAACCATCATCCACCACCATCCTCTCCATTCAATAATTCCTATTTAGATATACAAATTTACTTACTACTTACTACTAAATTTACTTACTACTGAGAAAATATCAAAGATTAAATCTACGCGATATTCATAGTTTAGAACTATTTTATACAAGTTAGCCAAATTTTTAGACTTAGGACTAGTAATACAACGAGACTCTATTCTATATATATGATTATGTATGTTGTGTATGTTTTAGGTTAGGTTAGACATGTTCCTAAAAACAGAAATTTGCATACAAGAAGAGAATTGAGTAAAAATATTAACTTGAAAATTAAAGTCATCTGGTTTATTATATCCATTAAATGAAAGATTCTTACCATCACTCATTGTGATTTGTAAATATAGATAATTTATGAGATTATCACTGGGATTTATTTCATATAAGACTGACATTTACACTATTGGTAATACATCATATTCACCCTAATTATTATTATGTGTTGCTATTGTTATAATGTCATCTATGTACAGCTGCGGAAAAAAAAGTCCCACTTGTACTTTTTTCGGCCGTCGATCGTCGTACAGCTAAGTTACCGATACCAATCGTTTTCGATTGACGTACACTTTAATTTGTTATGCATAAAAATTGCATAAGGGGCCATCTACATATTAAAATTCACACTAACTTTTTTTCCCAATAGCAAACCCTAGATTTCACTTCATATTTCAAAAATTTAGCTCATTTTAACCCCGGTTACCCATTTTCAATAAAATTGAACTGAAAATGGGTGAGTTATGAGCACCCCAAATCCCCCTCCCCATATGTTAAAATATTTTTTCATACTTTAAATCATATCTCATATAATGTTGATGATAAGAAGCTGATTTTTATTCGTACTATTCGAACTAAACGACCCAAACATAATTTAATGTTATTATGTTTTTAAATAAAATATTAATACGAATTATGAATTATTAAATTAATATTCAAAAAAATTATGAGTAGCGACCTAGCCAAATTTCGATGGAAATAGATGCAGAAATTAATATTACATGGCTGCGCAAAATTTCAAATTTTTACGTTCAGTAGTTTAATTTATATCAAATAAAATGTGTTATTTTCATTAGTTAAGGGACTATATATAAATTTATTAAGTGACAATTTTTTGAAAATTGCTTAAAATAAAAGTAAATTAGATTTCTTTTGTGCAAAAACACAGTAAAAGATAGCGGTATTAAAAACTTTCAAATTTTGAAGCAAATAAAATAGAGGTTTTTTACAGTTTGATGGTGATTCTATAAAGCGTTTATTGTTGCGTCTGCTACCATAGTCCCCCAAATAAAATATTTTACAGGTATAGAATTAGATGCAGTAGATGTATGTCTTCTAATGCAACGTCCTATTTCTGAAAAATTAACATCCTCAATCAATATTCGATGCATGAATTTGACCTTTTTTAATATTGGAAACATTGGGTCTTTGGACTTCCCCATACTTTATCAAACATTCAAAAAAACATTCAAATCACGTTTTTCTGTATAAATTTTCATCCGAATATAAATTAAAATTCCGCCAAAAGTCTTGTAAGAATATTGCACTTTGCAGACAATAATATTAAATGAAGAAAGTGAAATAACAAGCACAGTGATAATATTGGGTCGGTAAAAAAGTAATTACGTTTTTTACATGGAATTCAAACAAATAAATTTTCAATCATGAAACCATTCTTCAAGTTTGACCGTAGTAACATTCATGCTTGTAGTCAGAAGAGCAGCGAGCAGCCTCTCACTCCTGCCAACATTTCACCTGTCTTAGAGAACCATCAAGGGAAATACTCAAAAACAGTTTCAAAATTAGAAAGATTTTCAAAATCGTGAGCAGTCGTTTTGCATTTTTCCTTTAAATCATGTGTACGAACCAAGGAACTTATGAACTCACGGGTCATTTGGACCACTGACTAAAGATTCTAATTTCTACCCTTGATATTCTTGCAACAAAAAAATTTAAGAGAGATGGAAAAAATATTTTCCTTGAAAATAATGTTTATTTCTTTTAACTCTCTTGAGCGAAATGAATGAAAGGCAGAAAGTTCGGAACCTACAAATAGCGTTTTTCAATTTGCAGAAAGTCCCTTAAAAACGCGCAAAAAATAATTCGCAATATCTCCGGAAATTATCGTAGAAAATTGGTGAAAATTTATATTCAGTTTAATTTGAAGGTTTTCTTTCGTTTAATGAACTCAAAATACAGTGTTGCCATTGAGAAAAACGAAGTTGATGCAGACTTATATATGAAGACGGCCCCTTATGAAAATTAAATTAACAGCTAATTAAAGTATGTGTTATTTGCAAACGAATGGTATATATAACTTTCCTGCATGACGAACGACGGCGAAATAAAGAGAAAGTTGGACTTTTTTTCCCGCAGCTGTACCTATGTATAATAAGACAGTGATTATTGTAATATATATCGTTATTCCTGATTCCCTCCTGTGTTTTGAAGCGTTATAGTACCAAATCTAAGACGAACACAGAAAAAAAAGAACATTTGAAAAGATACAGAAACAATTCAAGTTTTATTTACCCGTCTTACAAGTGTTCACTGTGCGAACCCTTGGTCACACAGTATTCATCAATGCAATAATCTAGTTCATGACGCACTCTTGTCAGTGTGGTTACTCGTAAAGTTATGGACCGCACGTGCTATCTTTCCTTTTAATTATATTGAGATGTTAGTAGAACTGCGTGAAGTGACAAAGCAGAAACGTAAAATTCTAACTGATTGGATCCATATTCATTTATTTAATTAATTTATTTAACTAATTAATTAATTAATTTTATTTATTTATTTTATTTTATTATTATCATGCAAAGTAAATCGGTACGTTCTAAATATTTTAAAGCTAACTCATAAGTTATAAAATTCAAACATTAGACGTACGGTAAAGCACATTAAACCTTCATGAAATATTTTTTTTTTATATGAAGCCAATTCGCGCCGTCCCAGTTAACAAATTCACTATAGAGAAAATTTCGTTGCACAGAGGTTTTATTTCAGTAAATATTACGAATTTTTTAGTTCATTCAATGTTTAAAAGTATTTAATTATGACTTTCAATTAAAAACAAATTAGTGTACATTATAAATTTGTTAAACTTACTTGTTCTTACTTTTCAATGAATAAATTAAATGTTCAAAAGGAAAGACAATAATAGAATTTAGAGAATAAAATAGGTAGTGCTACTTACGTTTATTTTACTTGAAAAATTCCATTATTTTACATTTCTTTGCATTCTGTGGTGTTAAATTTTCAAGTTTTAAAAGTGCACTGAAAATAGAGCCAGGTTCATTTCCTTCCATACGTAAATTATTAAAGGTTTCCAACGATTGTATCCGTTTGGAATGATGTGGTTTAGACTTTCATTTTTTTATTTCTGGAATGACCAGTGATAGGTGGTTCTGCAGTTGGTCTATGCAAATTGAATGCTCAAAAATGACAAAAAATCTTAATGATAAGTCAAAAAAAAATCGCTATAGGGAGGCAAGCACTTCGCTATATGGAGAGTATTTTTAATATTATTTATAACTTAGAGTTTCGTAATTCGTTATTTTCGTTTAAATATTTCGTTATACGGAGAAATTCGTTGTAGGGAGACTTCGATATAGGGAGATTCTACTATATTCACAAATAAGCTTAGAAAAAAATGAGTTATTTTTGTTTTAAAATGAACTGCTATAGTATGTCATTTCATTCCATTACGCTTATATTCTGAAACTAATCAGATACTTTTAAAATGTAAAATAAGGTTTTCTATTATATTTGTAAATGTAATAAACTTAAAAAGTTTGACCTTTAATTACACTCGAAAAAGAGGTATTTCAAAAGCATTAAAAGGCTACTCAAATCCCCATAATAGCTCCGTCTTTTATGTAATCTCTAAATATACGCTCGCATAGCTATAATATTCTCTGGAATCAATAGCCTCCCCCCAACCCACAGAAAAAGAAAAAAGAATTACATTATCTTGCTTTGTTAATATTGAAGAACTTTCTAACGCGGTGATTCCATACCGTGGATGAATAGCTAATGCAGAAACACTTACGTTTTTTTATAAACACAGAAAAAACCTCCTAATTTTTCATTTTGAATCTAGCTATAAATAAATACAGGAAAGGATTAACAGGCGATTGTGGTTTCCAGAAAAGTTTTCAATCTTTAAAAGGATAAGATGAATGCTTAATGAATATTTGTGAAAAAAGTTATTTAAAATATTCCAGGACTGAGATTTATCCTTTTCGACAGTTTGAACACGATTGAGCTTACCGTGGAATTTTAACACCAATCGAAAAATTAATGTATTCTAATAAACGAGACAATTTTTAGTACATATAAAGGAAGAGGAAGAGTCGGCACTTTTGAAGTAGAAAAACAAATAAGAAAAGAAGAAAAAAAAGCGTGAAATATTGAATTATTGAAGACTACTTAATAAATTCAAAACTAAATCAGTACATTGTAATTTTTTTTTGAATGTGTCACCAGTATTCAAATGCAAACATTAAATATTTTATTAGGTAACTCGAAAGATTCTCAAACAGTAAGCTCAAAAATAAATAAATAAATAAAACCGTATATTCTGACTTTATGTTAAATTAATAAGTTTGTTCTAGTGAAAACTTGAGTCATTGTGTTCGTTTTAACGGCCATCTACATTGAGTCCTAAGCCTCTAAATTTTGTCATAAACCTCCATTAAAACTAGCGAAATGGTGACTCGTCATTAGGAGCCAGAAGAGCCTAGCCAGGCCCTGTATATATATAATTAAAAAAAAATAAATTTATATTTTATAACATACTTATTTCAATCATTTGCTTTTGTTTAAGAAATGCAATATTTTTATACTATTTGAAAAATATCAAATGAAAAATTTCCTGATATGTTTTTTCCCTTATTTAGCATACTACTTACTATACGGACGCTGGCCCGAAGTTTGATGTCTTTCTCAGATGGAGTTGGCATATTTGGCTATTGAGCATAACAGGTATGTTGAAGTGTGGTTTACTTGGCACATTCCTTAGGACCTAGTGTGGCCTACGAATAGTGTTATTCTCTAGAACCGGGCGGATTTCACCAGTGCCGTAGTTATTGGCGAAATTATCCCTCGCCAGCTTGAAAACATTTTTCGTTCGCATGATCCTGTCAGATATTTTACGGTATGATGTATTTTACTAGTTCATTTTCTTGATTTACAAAATGCAAATGTATTTTGTAAGGCTGATTTTAAAATAGTGAAAACGTTTAAAAATTATAAATGAAAAATATCGGGATTTTTGTTTATTAGTAAAACAACGTTTCTAAAAGTAATATAGTTAAATTATAAGACTGTCAAAATTTGTATATCTGTGATGACCATTTCTCGTTCGAAATAATTTCGATACTCTGTGTGCACAAGAAATAAAATATCCAATATACATACATATTTTAACGATTGAACTTACTCTAGTTTTTCGGGCCAGAAAACTAAAATAGTTGCCGAGTCGCCACTGGTGAAATGTCACCATGCTCCTTAAAAATAGAGAAAACAATTTTGTCGTAGGCCCCCGTAAGAATAGCGAAAACAGGGTTTTATTGTCAGTGTTGGCAGGAAAAAATGTACAGATGTTATTACTATTATTATTTTTTTTTTTTTGGGGGGGGGGGGTTCTATGAGTATTATGTTGTGGTAAAATTTGTATGAGTAAAATAAACACTAATCACTTTTCCCTCAATTTAACAATAATTACGAGTCACTCTGTAAGTTAATGATCACAATCTAATGAAATGCGATGAGAAAAATTAATTCTATTTTTTCCCATCTGTTAGGTCCGTGAATGAATAGCTCTCAGAATTTTCAGTTTTTATCCCGCTCAAAAAACAAAGGAAATTTTTCAAGAATATAAAAAAAATATTCAATTTTACGATTCATAGCACAAATCAGCTTTTACGCGACATCTGCTTCTTATATCCACATATCACCCAAATGGTTTCCTAACATACCTACCCTCCCACTTCAAGTAAATATTCTAGGACCTCCTCAAATCGATTCTTTTTCAAAATATAAAACTTTAACAACATTTTTATTCAAATCTTAGGTTAACATTTGTTAAACTGGAGAACTTTGCACGACGCAAATCCCGTATCCCAGCTGCACAGCTATGCAGAAAAACTCATGTTTGTTTTTGCTAGAAAGCAAATAATTCTTCACTTTTCATTTAGAATGTATCTACAAAATTGGATTTTAAATAATAAAAGAGATGATAGTGGCTTTTGAAAACGCTTTTTTCTCTCTTAGAGACTGTTTAACGACAGTTCGGGAAGAAAGTATGTAAAACATTCAAGAATTAAGGTTGAATATTTTTTATCGTTTTAACTCGATTTAACCTGCTATGGTATTTGATTTGAGATTTTCGGGATTCTACATTCAAACCCATTATAACTTATATGAAATACATAATTACTTTGTTCAGAAGGGGATTTATATGTAGTACTTGCACAAAAAGGATGACATTGAATGTGGTAATAACAATGCTCATATAAAGTTTTGACAAAAGAAGCATTTTTTTTTAAATCTGGGTGTCGATAATGATTACATGATTAATTCAGGATGCTATAAGGTTTTTGGCTCATTCTCCTGAAAAGATTTCTAATCCAGGGAATAGCAAACAGTCGCAAAACGACGATACGGCTAAATATGCGTTACGTAGTACTTGGAGTGATCGGATGATACATTCTCAATAAAATTTGTCTTTATACGCTACTTTATCACTCATTTTTCTCAAGATTTTCCTTCTCTTTGGAAACGTAATATTTCCGTTATTCGCTCCCTTTCACGTAATTATTCTCCACGGAAACGCAATATTTACGTGAAATCTTAAGAAGAGGAAGAAAATCCGCTGAATCTCAAGAAAATTCTGCAAATAACAGGAGAAAAAGCAAAAACGGATATTCGTCAAATAACGGATATATTCCGGCAGCACTGCTGCCAGTAAACTTTACGTGAATTGAAGAACTAATTTACGAAAGTGCGTCTGTATACGCTAATTTATTCATAATTTTTCAAAGAATAATATCCGTACTCCTTGGAAACGTTAAATTTGCCTGAATTCTTCTGAAGAAAGATGAACAAATTTCGTTGAATATGAAATCAGTTGCTTCAATTGACTGAAGAAAAAAGAAACGGCGATATCCCGGCAGCACCGCTGCAAAATTTCCATGAATTGAAGAAATAATTTTTGAGAGTGTAGGAAGTGGATGATTGAATTAAAAGAACGAATATTGTCTTGTTATAATGACCTTGCACTCTAGGAATTTGATGTATTTTATTAGAATTTAAAAAATGTATACCAAGTTAAAAAACGTAAACATAAATGCTAGGTGCAGAAGATTTTCCTATGAAGAGAGAAGTATGGACTCTCCACATTTAAATAAAGGTCTTCGAACGGTAGATGAGGAGTCTTATTTCGAATACGTGAAAGTTCCTTTAACCCTTTATTAGGCCGTGGTAAAATACTTACCACCATCAGTCTATTAAATACAGAAATAAATTATCATTAGTGAATTTTCTGATTTTTGTTCAGTTATATTGGATGTATATTTTTTCCATACATCTAGATTCTAAATTATATTTGGCTTATGAACTTTTCTTTCATTCGCAATTTTAAAGAAAGCTCGAATACTTACTCGAAACTTGAGCATAAGAATCATCGCTTTTAATTATATATTTTTGCGTTTAATTGCGTGTACAAGCAGCAGGTAGTTTTCCGATTTAGATTTTGTGAATAATTAATGTATTCTCCTGCAAAATTTCTACGTTTGTTTAATACTTGTTTTTCCAAGTTTCACGTTTATATTGCAGTAGCGGGAAAATATATGAATTCATAATAAAAAAATGGGCCAGAGAAATACCAAGTAATTTCGACTCCGCACATAAACTCGCCTTATAAAGGATTAAAGTTCCTTTCTTTTTTTTTATCGATTACATAAACTTTTTACAACACAATAAAAATACATTCCAACTTTTGACACAAACTCTTCACCATCGAACCGCGAGGCCATATTTTGTTGTGTGGCGGGACCTAAACGAATTCCCGTTGGGTAGCACATGACGGGAAACGCAGGCGAAAACAGGAAAGTTAAACTTTTTCAACTCTTTACTGCAGCGATTCTGCTAGGCGGAAATAGAAAACAAAAACGGAAGTTCACCGATTTGCTGTTCGGATTTCTGTTTCTGTCACGTTTTCAGCAATTTGGAGTCCAAAAGTAAAAGTTTAGACCAAAAGTAAGCTTGCGAAACTACTGATGTCCAAGAAGTTCCCTTCCTTCTTTCCAACAGACGTATTTTTCGGACAAGAGTTATGTATTGTTCAGGAGAAAGAGGAAATGCTGCAGTTTCTGATGATGACAGAAGAATGCCATAAACAAAATTAATTGAAGTTGTGGGTTCAATAGGGGGAAAACTGATTTTCGTCGACACTGGGTGCAAAATCTACCGCTTAATTCTGCCACTTTAGTCTAAAAAAATTAAACATTTTGTATATTTTGGTCGTTCCTCTTTTAAAAGATTTAGGTAAGAACGTATTCAGTGACATTTTCTAAAATGTAGAATGCATAGATTTTTTGATACCTCGATGTAAAGACATTGAAGTCAATAATTTATCATTCTTTACAAAAATCACTAAAATTTAAAATTTTAAGCAAGGGAATCGAAATACTGGTTTCATCTTTTTCAGAACTTAAAGAATTTTACGATGCTAGAAGATAAAATATCTCCATCAATAGGTAGAAATATGTGTATCGATAGGGCGAAAAAACACGATTTTTTGGACAAAATATTTAAAAATTAAAAAAATAAGAGTATCGTAAAATTAAAAGTAGTAGTACTCAGTATCATCGGAGTTACATGTATGCGAACTTTCAGTTGCATTGAACGATAGCGAGTGCGTTACAATCCCTATCAAATTTTGAACTGGACTATAAACACTGACCAAGCTAATAAAAAGCTTAAGAAAAGCGATGCATGAATTTACTATTATAGAATATAGTTTAGAACAATCTCAATTAAACAATCTTTTAAACAAAAATAACCACTCTAAAATCGGTTCATCTGTTTGGGAGTGTTACCAGAGACATAAATGCGTCAAATTATGACACTTATTTTTTGCTTTAGGAGTTAATAAACATATGTGAAATAAGTATTTGTGTTTAACTCAGATTTCTCACATGAACGGCACTTAGTGAAGTAAACATTCCATAAGCTATCACCGAAAAAAATACAGCTATATGTTTTCATTATTTTTGTTAAAGATTGTTTTTCTTTTTTCATTATACTTTCCAATCATTGTATCTGCCAAACTCTAATGCTTAAACTTTATGCCTTTAAAAATACAGCAAAACTGGTGAATGAACATTATTGTGTATATACATGAATGTACAAATCTTAGTTTCAACCTATGCATTTCGATCCTCGAAATATTTCTAGGATTTTGAAAATTTTTAAATCCAGAAATGCGCAGCTATTTCCTTTAACAATGTTTATAGCTTAAATTTAAATAATGTCACTAACACTTATTGTTTTTTCCATTTTTTTTAAATCTCTTAATACCCTTCGATGGAAACGTTCTTGCGCTTTTAGTGCATTCGATCAACTTTCCTAAAATAAAATGTCAATAACATTATTTTGTCTCAAATCGCAATTCAAAATTGGTCGCATTATAGAAATTTGCATCACAGTAACCCCATAGCCTTACAGTAGAGCAAGTTTATATTGTTTGTTTAAAGACATATTCCGCCGTTATTTTCATCCAGAATGTACAGCTATAAAAAGCCCAGAAAACACGAGAAAGGAGTAGACAGCGATACGAGATTATTTATAGTAGGTAAATTCTGATTTTGAACAACAAATCAAAGAATACTGGGTTTTGAGAAAAGCCTTTTCTTATACTGGAAAAATATTTTGTTTTTTAATGTACATTTTAAAACGACAGTTGAAAGCATAAAGAATGCAAAATATTTTAAAAAATGATGGTTATTTTTGAGCACTTAACTCGCTTTACATGTTTCTGATATTTTAGTCAGCCTTTAATAATGTTTACATTCTGGATCCAACACCCCAAAAAATGTTAAAAGAGTTGTTTTAGATTACTGCAATAAAAAATCCGTAGGTAAAGGAGTACATGAGGCTCAGGGTATATCCGCTCTTATATTAAACGAGGAATGTTTGTTTGTGTGTGTGTGTGTATGTCCGAGCGATCTCGAAAACTGCTCTAAGGATTCTTTTTAAATTTCGTACCTGGGGGTTTTTTGGGCCCCTGAAACGATTGAGCTAGGTGAATTAATTGAAAAAACTCTAAAACGCTCAAAATTTAAAATTTAAAATTTTTGGACGGTAGCGCCATCTATAGAGCGTTTGAAAAACACACTGGATGCAATCTTCCTAAAAGGGACGCTCAAATAAGATTAGGGCGGATTAAAAAATACACGCCATCGATATATAATAGTAAAAATTAATTTCGCAAAGAAACAAAATAAATGGAACTTTATATTCAGTACACAGACAAATAAATATTTTAGTAACTAGATATATTACACCATTCAGCTACATAAATTTGTTAAGAATTAAAAAGTTATTTTTATTTCAAAATATCGTCCTGGCAACCAGCGAAAGAGAAAGAGAAAAGAGTCTTCGTTGCCATCCCTGCAAGCACCTTGATGGAATATACGTAAATAATTTAATAATTCTTAATTCGTAGTTATTAATACAAAACTATTCGTAAATCTTATGTGAAAAATTGCCTGAATTTATTACAATTATCCTTTTGTAACTAACGTAAAGCTAAATGTATTTTCGCGTATATACTAAAACAATAAAGATTTTTCATGTGTTTTATTGATCCATATGATGCGAATTTCAAAAGTGCATAAAAGTTTCAGCTTAGCCGAATAATTTAAATGAAAATGACACCCTTTTCAGTCATTCACAGTAAGAAAAAAGATCCTGTGACGTAACATGAAAATGCCATTTTTTTTTAAATAACCGCACTAGGTTGAATTCTATTTTAACTGCCTTATTCCGCCAAGTTGACGATAAATATTTAAATGTAGTTACCCTGACGATTTTTTTTTTTTAATGGGCAACCGTTTATAATGAAACGATGTTCGAAACTCCGATGAAAAAATGATACGATCGATTCCTAAATTGGGCTCGCAGCCGATATTCAAATTAATTTTGCAGATGATCAGCCATCAGTTTAGTTTTCATTCATTGCAGTTGATGATTTCAACTCATTTATTTTATCATCGTATGGACAACCTTTTAAAAGTTGCGGGCAGAACTTTACGATAGTGGCCTCCTGGGCCTGACTTCAGGATGTTAGCGAAATCGCGGGCCGTATAATTCGGATTTATATAGAAGTTTGAATGTTTTATATAGGTTTTATACAGGGTTTTGACTTGTTCTGAGGGCTGGTCCAAAAGCCATGGCGGGCCCCATCCGGCCGCAGGCTGGGAGTTGTCCATATGTGGAAGCAGTAAATTGGGAGGCTGAAATCTGGTTACTAAGATTTTTTCTAATAAATTTTCAAATCTTATTTAGAAGTGGATTAGACTGTGTTGTTTTGTGTTGTGTACTATCATTAAACTAAAGGATAAAGCCCTTTGTGGAGACAATTACAGCGGGCGATAGAATGTCTACACTCAGAATATTTAATATTTACCCACTTAAAATCAAATAACTTCATATTCAATTTTTATTATACATCGAAATTCGAACTGTATAATCTGCAGAAACATTTCGTCCTCGAAACATTTCGTTTGGTATCAACATCCTCTCCTAAATCCATGCTTAATGCATAGAAAACCGTTTTAATTTTGAAAAAAGTTAAACTGAGTAGTAATTTAGAAAAGCTATCTTAAGCGAATTGGAATCGTAATTTTTCCTCCAAAGTCTCATAACCGTGACTTCAATGTAACGTGAATGTCACTTGCAATAGATATTTCTGACACTGAAATGATTAGCTTTTTTTATTCTCTTAAATGAAATAGAGCTAAAAATACAAAAAAAAAACCGCTTAAAAATCAGGAAAAGGGTGGATTATCAGATTTTTTTCTTTCTATTTTTTCTTTCTTTCTTTTTTTTTTTTTTTACATAATTATGATAATTTTCAGGCTGATCGCACCAACGAACCGTGTAAATTTTATGTTATTAGACAATACATTTTTAATCTATTTGGATGTTATTCCGGGCTTTATTAGGACCCAAGTTTTATTTTGAGTGGTTGAACTGGAATTGTGACAGAGTCAGGGATCAGCGTAACTACATAGGAGCGATGTATTTTTGATTTATTTGAGGTTAGAAGTCCATTTTCTTCAGTCTATCCGTTTGTTCTATTATTTTCAACGTTTAAGTAGTTGTTAGGGTTATTGTAAAAGAATATTTTTGATCTATTCCGTTTTTGATTTCATGATTTCGAAGTGTCCTTTTGTACTAATAATTTAAATTGCGTTACACTTTTTATTTTCTTAAGCGTGAGTTTATAAAATAAAATTATGTTTAAAGCATATTTATGTAAGATTATACTTTTATGGCATCTATATTTATGTATCTATAAGATTGAATTTACGCTTGTAGAATTTGTTTATGCATGATGTATGCTTTGAATGCATGCTTTGCATGCATGCTTATGCATGCTTTGAATTAGAAGAAAATAAGTATTTTATGTTTGAATTGAAGCACTATAGAGAAATTTACAATTTCAATCGTAAAGAATTATCATCATAGATGTATTATAAAGACGTAAATGCATGGAAGTGTAGCTCAAAAACGAGCTGTGGAAACATATGATCACCGACAGCAGCACTTAGCCCAAATGTGTGAACGTGCAGTTCAAACACAAGATTAGTATTTAGAAGGAGAACGACATGGAACAGCTAGACGTCGACAAATACTTCGGGTAAACATTCTAAGTATCTAAAAAGCTGCCACAAATGTGGGTACTTATTATCATAGTTTAAAACTTTTTAACATGGATTGCATTCACCCTGGAGCTTTGCATTTTTCTGAAGAGTAAAAACAAAAATTAAACGAAACCATTTTGGGGACTGTAAGATTGATGTAGGACATTCCGAATTTCCCAATGAATTGGTGTGGTTGTTTCTTCGATGTCACCCACATTTCAAAGAATTTCATAAAAGAATTCGAAATTTGAAAGCATACTTTACAATGGCTTTGCTCACAGTATATGACGAGTGAAACTATTAACGATTTTGGTGTGTACTACTACGTTGCGAACAGTGTGTAACAGACTTGATGAATATTTTTTATAAACTCCTTCATCTGACAGTTCAACCAACTCAAATTCTTGATGCTAAATTTGAACGT
Source organism: Cheiracanthium punctorium (assembly GCA_038373885.1). Classification (NCBI taxonomy): domain Eukaryota; kingdom Metazoa; phylum Arthropoda; class Arachnida; order Araneae; family Cheiracanthiidae; genus Cheiracanthium; species Cheiracanthium punctorium. Next base: position 231,838 of record JAWZYV010011648.1, read on the forward strand.
CCTCAATATGGACAGATATATTTCTGAAGTAATGAAGACGCTGTTAGTGAATGCATCGCCCAAGATCTTCGCTGATACCCTCGCTGATCTGCTACAGAAGGAAAGGAGGCACCTTACGTTAAACTACTTTTTGCTCAACTCTGATGGCACCGACCATCGAATATTTAGCATCCCTCTTCAAAACAAAGTATATGCCATTGTAACATTGAATGCCGACCAAAGCTTACCTGATAATGTATGGGTGATCCGACAGCGATGAAAATCTTTGGCAACCATGAAGATTATTGATACGTGCCAGGCATTTACGTATTAATTATTTTACACTTAAGGAGCCTTTAGATTCTGAGCATGGCTCGGTAACCTGGTACTAGTTCTATTAATCTATATGTTTACAGAAAGCACCCAGCAAATAATACCCTCATTTCAAAAATAAAAAAAATCTCCAAAACATAGAGTATCTATATAAATAAAATTAGACTTTTGTCTGTACATTTCTTGGAATTCAAAAATTTTGCCATTTCTATCAGTTTCAAGCACCCGGGAATCCGATGCGACCCTCAAAAAAAAGTTTGTCTGTCTGTCATTCTGTCATTCTGTCCGTGACTCTTTTTTTGTTTAAGCTTCACGTAAAAATGACTGAAGCGAATGATATGAAAGTGAGTGTCATGATAGGTGGTCACTCAACTTAAAACATAGGCGTCGAATTTTTAAAAAATCTTGATTAGATTTTCAGGTTTTGCGAAAATCGTTTCAAACTGCGTAAATTTGTGTTCAAGCATCACGCAAAAACGAGTGAAGCGAATGATATGATATTGGGTGTCGTGATAGGTGGTCACTCAACTTAAAACATAGGCGTCCAATTTTTAAAAAATCCTGATTAGATTTTGAGATTTTGCGAAAATCCTTTCAAACTGCGTAAATTTGTGTTCGCACATCACGTAATAACTGCAAAGGTGAAAAAATGATATTTGGTGAAATGATAGGTGGTCACTCACCTTAAACTATAAGCATCTAATTAAGAAAAATCGATCAGATTTCGAGATTTTTTGAAAATCGTTTAAAACTGAATGAATCTTTGTTCCCGCATTACGTAATAGCGACTAAAGCGAATGCTATGAAATTTGGTCACACGATAGATGGTTGCTCAACATAAACTATAGGAGTCCAATTTTTTAAGCATTTTTATTAGATTTTGAGATTTTGTGAAAATTCTCTCAAAATACGTTTATATTTCTTCAAACATCACGTAATAACGACTAATACGAATGATACGAAATTTAGTGATATGATAGGTAGTTAGTTGCTAATCTTAATTTATAGGCGTTGAATTTTTAAAATATTGTGATTACATTTTGAGATTTTGCGAAAATCGGTTTAAAATGCTGAAATTTTGTTCCAGCATCACGAAATAAAGACTGAAGGGAATGAAACGAAATTGAGTGACATGATAGGTTGTCACTCAACTTAAATTCTAGGCTTACAATTTTTCAAAAATGTTCATTAGATTTTGAGATTTTTCGAAAATTATTTCAATATGCGTAAATATTCGTTCCCGCATCACATTATTACGACTCAAGCGAATGAAATGATATTACTTAGTGACTCTCTAACCTGTAATATTTTAATAATACATAAAAATTATAACTTCGCTTTCAATACTTTGGCAACATACTACATCCATTCTGTATACTCCTACATTGCTGACGAAAGTTCTTGCTTTTTGGAAATTTGCATTCAGTAACCCGTCGAGGACGGGCACTTCAGCTAGTTATAAATAAAGATGTAAACTATATGTTTATTATGTATCTTCAAAAATTTTATGTAGAAGTTTCAAAATTGTAGCTACAGTAGCTGTTAATATAAAGTAGCATACACAAGGGTGGGAGGTTGTAGATGTATTATTAATCTCTAAAGACGTATATTTGATGTTGAAATCAAAAATTTATGGATCTCATGTTAAGAATTCTTTTAAAAGATGTATTGAGAACCCCCAAACCTTTCCTTGCATATGCCACTTCTAACAGCGCTTCACATCATAATCGATCGGCGATCATCAAATGTAAGTATAAACTCATTCTCTACAAGCAGTCACAACAAAATATTTTCAAAATGCCATCCTTACGACATACGTAGATGGCACAATCAAAAATAAATAAATGAATAAATAAATAAATATATAAAATTCCTCACAGCCCGTTATTGTCTCAATGGAAATGGATGCACACGCCTCACAAATCGGTGATTCAAACTCATACAGCATGTTGGGATTGTTTCAGTAGAAAGTGTCTTCCAATGTTTCCCCCAGAAAATTGTCACAAGAAGTCTGATCGGGAGAAAATAGAGGTTTATCCATAACTGAGACTTGGGATTACAGCTCCATCTATCAACGGTTTTTGTAACGACTATTTCGAAACTTGAATTTTTTACACATTACATAATAAACATAGGCTCACTTCTTCTTTTGATCTTTGGTTTTGCGATTTTTAACTTTGACATCAGGTGTTATTTCCTTTAACCCTGTATACATATTTTCATTTTTATTACAGGAACTCCGCTTAGTCTTTGGGTGAGTAGCTTAAAAATCCAGTGTATATGGAAAGTTTTAGTGAACAGTTCTGTTGATAGGACGAAACACAAATTTTATCAGTAACAGAAATCAACAAGCAATAACACGTTTTATAACAGCTAACCGAGCACTGAGGCTTCCTCAGGTTCTGCACTGCGCATACTATAAAATCTTTCCACAGGCTAAAATTTTAGTGGAAAATCTCTTGCAGAGTTCTTAACTGCTCCTCAGCATACAACAATGGTGAATTCACAAGCAGCTTTGAAAATTAACTTCAAAAAACAACGAAGGAACGTGCTCTAAAACAAAGCAGATATCAATAGAACTTGGTTAACAAGCGATGTTTCAAAACTGACTGAGTGGCGATTATCAAAAAAAAAAAAAAAAAAAATACAAGAGTTTTTATTTTACAAAGCCGTCAACAGATGAAAAATACTTATAGAATACGCAGTTTTTAATTTTAAAAAATCCTTTTGTCGTCTTCTACGCTTGGATAAAGAATACACCTGAATAAGTTTTTCCTTCCCCAGACAGCACAGCAAACTTGCATCAAACTTGCTGCAAGCTTGATTTATCAAGTCAATAAACTTGAAATAAGCTTGAAAATTACAAGCGTGTAAGCTTAATGCAAGCTTGAATCAAGTGTTCTAGTTTACACTTGCCCAGCTTGCATTAAGCTCGACATAGCAAGCTTAATTTCAAGATTAAAGAAAATTTCTAAATACATGGGGCACCCGCGCCCAACATACTTTATTTTTCCGCGCATTTCTCCCCTCTATGCTGAACTTTTAAGTTCTTTTAATCTGTTCCATCAGACGTTGGCGGCTGGGTCCGATCCCGGAAACTTTGGGCTGGGAGGCCCGCGTGCTAACCGTTCCGCCATTATGCCTCGAGCAGCTATGACTAAAGTTTGAAGTGACTGTTGTCACGCCGTTTTCTGGCCAGATCGATAAGCATGGGCGATGCTGATAAGTTTCTTTTATTTTTCCATGGGATGAATCAAAATTTAAATAATGTTATGTGTGATTTATAGACTCTACTAATATTGAAATAAGCATAATATAAACTTAAAAGCAGCGCGCGTTTTAAAACTTTCAATATCGCAACACTCCTGTTGGGCAATGGGCCAAATTCGAGACAAACGACTGATTTTGAAATCGATTTTGTAATATATTTGTATTTTATTTTGAAGAATTTCAATATTTGGAAAGATAATTTTCTTTTGTTTTTATTCTATGGTCAAGCACATTGATGACTGAGGATAAATTATTTGTTATGTGGATCTGGCTTTCCAAATCAAGTAGTGATCCAGTTGTATTCAGCTTGACAGTTCCAATGACCTCAATTCGGAGGGAAAATATTGTCTGACTCATTTTTTTGTCATCACCAAGTTTGCTGCAAGCTTAAAATGAATGGAACTGCCAACCTTGTATTAATACGTCAAATTCAAAGAACTGTCGATCTTGATTTAATCTTATGTGCTGTCATGGTCTGACATGGGTTTATAAGCGGGTTTCGGGCCAACCCCACAAATTAAAAAAAAAACATGTTACACAAACAAACAAAAATTAAGTTTTTGAAACTTTCATTCATTTCGAATCATGCATTTTTTCTGCGCGTCTTTTTTCCTTCTATTTCTAATGCATTAATCCAGAAAAAGGATGTTAGAAATATCAATTTTAAATTTATTAAATCATACTCATGAATAATGATACACTTTCTAACTTAATAGAATAAGGAAAGAAAATGAGAAAGGCGAATGGATTATGACAAGCTTTTAATATGTAGCAATTTAGTGCGTATTTAAAATCTGAAAGTGTTTCAGATTTTCTTAATTTTATTTATTTATTTATTTATTTATTTATTTATTTTATTTTTTGGATAACGGCCAATATACATAGAAACTCTTCAGAATTAATATAGGACGAAAGTAATTTGTACCTTTTTATAAGTTTTTGCAATTAAACCATCTTATCTTTGTAACCAAAGGCGGCCCGAAGCGGTAAGCAAGGTAATCATCGCATCGGGGCGGCGGCTTCGAAGGCGCGTCATGCCGAACTCAAAAACTAAGTAGAGCATAAAAGGGGGCGTCTTTTTTACGTTAGCAGGGGCTTCACTTACTCTAGGGCCGCCCCTTTTTGTAACCATCTTAATTTTAAATTCCATTCAGAATCTGAGATATTTCAGTGCCAAGGAAGATGGTGAGAAACACAAGATTTATTAAGATGGCGAATCAACTGGTCGCCGGAGGCCGCTAGTACAAAAATAAACTCAAAATAATAAAAAAAAACTGCCAAATCCAACTAAAGCCTACCTCTGCATAAGCAGAAGACAATTATTGACAGCTAGTTTTGATATGTACGTTAATTAGAACATAGGATGTTGATTTAGTTTTCATATTTTTCGGAAAGGTATTGGCGTTCATACAAAGTATTTTGAAATAAATGAAAAATTGAAACAGCAAAATATCTCGATGGGTAAAAAAGTAGTACATGAGTAGTAGTATGTTTAGAAAGAGATGAAATATTGAATACAAATAACAACAATAACAAAAGGTATATGAAAAAACATAAGTGTCGAGTTGGACCAGTAATTAAAAGAAAGTTTTATTTTGATTTTAAATTTCTACACTATCAAAAATAAACGATAAAATTATGCTACTTTTCATGAAATATTTGGTTAGTTCACTGATATTTTTAGAAAAAAGAAAACTAACTTGTTTTGGAATATGTTTTATAATCAGTGGGCTGACATGACTTATTATTCTTTTTTTCCCTGAAGAAAAGTTTAATGACTATAATCTAAGATAAAAGAAAAATAATCATTAAGTATCAAAGGTTTACTTTATTTTCTTTTCTGTAACGCTATAAATGCAAAATTCTTTTTATGTATAAAACGAAACGCCCCCTTGATGATTTTATATCTTGTTACCATTTTTTGCGCGTCTATTTCAGAGATCATTCATCATTCAATAAATTATTCATGAGCGTGATATATAGTTCGCTTTTTTATTTTCTTCTCGATGTTCATAAATAAGAACTTTGTAAAGCTTCAAACGTGTTCGCGTAATAAACTGGATGTATTTTTGAAATATTCATCTTTCTAAAGTAACAGTGAGTTTAATGTTGGGTAAGACAACGATGTTTGTATATTTTCAAGAGCACATCATTGAGTTAATAAACAAAGTAACGTACTCTGATGCATTCATTTTCGCGGTTCATTGATACATGTTTGAAATGATTTTAAAAGCTGGTTATTTAAGCTATTGGGGGTGTAATGTGATACTCAATGTCTACGAAAAGCAAATAATTTTAGTTCATCTTTTCAAATGTTGTTTTTACAACACTAAACTGTTTGATAGACTGTTAAAAAATGTGAAGTAATTTTAATGTGAAGCTTTTCATATCAACACATTTGAAAATGTTGCAAAACTTTTATCATTTAATATTTTTGACATTAGCCTGCGTCATTCTGTCTTCATTTTTTTACATTTCTAAAATCTTTTCTTTACTTTTAATAAAATATCTAACATTTTTGTCTTCTAAAGAAACCCCGAAAAATAATTGTAAGCCTTTTTTTCTACAACTATGAGATGTTGTTACCATAATTCACAGAAGAGTCGAGGTGATGTGACAACTGTCTCAGAACCGCCACAAATTAGTCACGTCGTGGTTTGTGAGTAATGTGACTGAACCGTGTGGTCACTGTGACGTTTTATTCACCACCAGTCACAAAGTGACGTCACTGTGAATTCACCTTGTAACTGCTATGGGACCAGTCACTAAATGACTCCATTGTGAAGTCACTGTGAGAAAGCTTTCTGACTGCTGATTGTTTTAAAATTAAAGTGATGTCACAACAAGGGTGGATCCAGAAACTTCTTTCGCAGGGGACGCAAATCGTGAATGCTCGTTTTATCTAGTATAAAGCCCACTTAATATTAGTGAAAGCCCCATTTATTTATGTAAATATATTTTTCACAGAGGTGGCGCACCCCGCGCGCCCTCCCCCAGGATCCGCCTTTGCGTCACAGTGACCGTTTATTGGGACTTTGTATTTTTATTTTTATCTGTTTTGAGGTAAATAGGATATCACTGTTTTGCCTATGCCTTTGTCTACAAATTAGCACAACTATTTTTTCAAAAAAGTAAATATACTTTTTGGCAGCAAGTGGGTAAATCTGTTACTCTTAACTTGGAAATGTACAGGCGGAATTTTTCTAACTGTACTTTAAATGACAAAGTACAGGTAACAAACCTTTCTTATTACTTAATATGTATTTTTTGTTTAAACTAAGAAAGCATAATAATTTTAGGTAAGTTAATAAGAGAGTAAAATGAAAGTAACTTGACATCATAAAAAAAAAAAAAAATACCACTTAATGATTTTTCAAAACCTGTCACTGAACAATTTTACAAAGACAGATTTTTTTCCCCACGAAAGACGACATTGTTTGAATCACGTGAACGTAAGTAAAAGTTGTAATATCTCCCTTGTGCAGTCTTCATAAGCCCATTACTTGCATTTCGTGCACCTCATCCACTTTTCTTTTCTATTGGACAGCATACTATGACTCATTTTTTTTAGGATTTAATTTTTTAATGGTGTTGTGATGCCGACATCACATATTGCTTTTTAGCACTAGTATATAACTCCTGTCCTGTATTTTATGTAGTGCATGTTATATGCATCCCCTCACATCCGCTCAATGTATTTCGGTTCTTTGTGGTTTATGACCTAAGATTTGCTAATTATTATCCAATATGTTAAAAAAAATTCTTTCGCAGCTGCTAACTTTCGGAGAGAATATCAATTTTTGCTAAAGCCAGGAATTTCTCAAGCTTTCCTTTTACTCTCTTGGATACTGGCGACTTTCTTCATTAATAGGTTTTGATAACCTTAAGAAAGTTCTGCTCCCGATTGTGTTTTTTTATAAATTAAATACATTGTTTTATTCTTAACCACTCCGGATCTGTGAGCCTATTTTTTTTGTTCGTTGGCGTATTTTTCGTTTGCTCTGCATGGCCAAGTTTGTAGGCTAGGTCTAATTACTTCGCTCCTAAAAGACTTCACTTTAGCTCCGGTCTTATCATCTGGTTTCCGAATAAATTCGACAGTCCATCCCCGCCCCCTTGCCCTCTAGTGACTTTGTAAGCTTTTTGACTGCCTTCAAAAAATCAAGTTAAGTCGTCTTGTTGGAGTATCTCTCTGTGAGTTATAGATGATTACACAACGCATAAATGGAATACTACATCATCTTCTAATCCTTGTCTACCTCTTCTGTGGCTGCCGAGTAAAAGCTTAATTTTTGTCATAGGTGTTTCTTTTGAAAAGCGATAGGCGTCACGGGATCTCCGAAGAGCTACAGAAACAAACTAATAATGTTATGCACTTGAAAAATTAATAATGGTTTTTCTTCAACAATCATTTTCGGTTGCTTTCATTTTATTCTGTTACTAACTTACCTTAAATACTGAGTAAATATGTATGTCTTATGTAACTATCAGAAAAAATTCGGAAGCACAAAAATCGGCTTTAAAAACAGGGCGAGAAGTTACCTGTCTTCTAAAGACAGACTGCAAAATTCCGTATATTTAGCATTTATTTCTTAATTTTTCGTAATTCCTTTTCTTAATTTCCATAGCTCACAGAGCAAATTGTAGAGACATTCTAAATTTTTCCGATTCTCTAACTGAATTTAGTTCTTTAAAAAGCTGTTCAAAAGTTCCTTTATTTTTAAAAAAAACCTTAATGCCTTTTACATGTGAAGACGAAGATCCATTTTTTTTTTCAGATAAATTTTCAGCTGGTATTACACGAGATTGGCAGTCAGCATATCTGACTTCTTTTTTTTTTCTTTCCAAGTCGTATTTTCATCGTCGGATAGAAGAAAGCACGCTATCCAACAAGACAAATGTTGGAATACGTGCACTGTCTGACATATTGGAACTTTGGCACTACCTTGACGAGTAGCGGTGTAAGGCATTTGCAAAAAAATTGCATGGTTACGTGAAGAAAAAAACCTCTTTTTAGTACAAGCAATATCAAAATAATAAGTTTCATACTAGTACATTTATTTTAAGTTTGAATCTGAAAGTTTATATAAAGACACTATATAAAGATCTGAAAGTTTACTCACAACGAAAAAAATGCATAAGTCTCTGATAGCAGTTAATGAACAGAAATTTTATTACATGACCAGTGGCGTGTCTCTACTTCGGCTAGTTCGCTTCTTGCGTCATTTAGCGGCTTATTTCAAAACTAAAGCGAGTTCGAAAACGTGTCCCTTTTGGGAAATATACCTCGGATTGCCTAACTATATAATTAATTAAAACAAAAACTTAATGAAATTTTATTTTAAAAGAAATTGTAAATATGTTTTCAATACATTTTAATGGTATAAATATTTCTGAACTTTGAAATTTACAAACTTCCGAGAATAAATTATTCTTTCGTATTTTCAGTCCCTTTTTAAAAAAAGCTATATTAATATTTGTCAAACACAAGTTTATTGAGCTCAATAAATTGCAGCGCCTTGTCTATTGTTAGTACCCACGAAGATAAGCTCCAAACCTCATTTACCAAACTGCCGGTTGAATGACAAACTTTTAAGTTTAATAAAGCTTTAAAATGTTCAAAAAATACTCCAGTAATTTCAAAACAAATTTTCTCGCTCACCTACCACATTAAAAAGACCAAAAGAAAAAAAAAATGAGTGATTCATTAAATTTTCGATTTGCATAAGAGGAGCCGCTTCTCGTTTATGTACGTTGCATGTCATAAAAGTTTTACGAGCATAAGAATTTTTTTATGAACTAAGAAAATTCATTCCAGTATTTAGCCTACAGTGAATCTGCCGGATCGTGGTATTGTATTATAAAAGCAGATCGATATAACGCCTAAGTAATGTAATAATTAAAGGATTTTTTCTGTACTAGAATCTCTGCAGTTGCTTGAAAAAAAATGAAAAATTAATTAGCTTTATAATATTTTACTAGTGTAAAATTACTATCAGTTGAGTAATTTTTTTTTATTTTCATTTGTAATCAACAAATATGTACGTGATAGATAGAAAACTGTTCTTTCTAAACTGATATAAGGAAAAAACTAATTATTTTTTGTTTAACAATTCGTGAGTACAATTGTATCCTGCATACACGCTTAAAAAAACAACTAAATTTTCTCTGAAATATTTAAAATTGGAACAAACTCGTCCCGATTTTAAATCCTACGGAATTAATTAGTTACTTCGGAAAGATTTTTTTAAGCGTGTAGTGTTATTTAGCAAGGTGCGTTTCGAGATATAACGTTTATATTTTCTTCACGGGCTAAATATTCAAGAATATACACAAATGCGAAGAGCGTACGTTTCAGTATTTTATTTGTCCATTTATTATCTCCAAGTGGAAATATGCTGACTATTGCCATTTAACCCTTTGAGGCGCAACCCTTTCCCAATGCTGAAAAAAGGGCAGCCGTTGCCATCGCTCGACTTAACTACCAGCAAGATTGACGCAGCTGGCTGTGCGGCACAGCCAGCTGCGTCAAAAAAAGGTCTCTAGATCTGTGGCATGCGATGAACGTTTCGATCGTCCACCATCTTTCTGGTAGTTAAGTCGAGCGATGTCAACGGCTGCCCTTTTTCCAGCATTGGGCAATCTATCCAGCTGTTCTCGCATTCTTCCATTTTTCAGCAGATGCCAGTGCTCTTAAAAATAATCGTGAATATTTTTTTTTACGGAAAATGACGTGCTAAAAAGTAAAAGATTCTCATGGAGCTATGCCACCCGCAATTATTTTTTATAGAAATCAAATCTATTCTTCGTGACTGGCAACAGTCAAAACGTCAGAGTTTGGTGTTCCCAGAGCGGGAACACTGCGCGTTTAAGGGTTAACTGCTATGCGAGGAATTTACATTCTTAAAACTAGGATTAAAAGTATAGAGGTAAGTTTATTTTTTTAAATACTCATAAAATATATATTTTGTACATACAATCTTTGTCACCATTTTTAATCTTTTTAGGAGAAACAAGAAATGTAATCTTGGGCCGTAGTTACCCGGGTTTGTTTAAATATGTATATCCCTAGTTACTATTGCACTACTTCTTGTGGAATCAGTGGTTTATAAAATATCTGTATTCAGCTTCATTAATTTTCTTCTTCTTAAATTGAAATATGTTTTAGAATGACTTCAGTCAAGATAGTAATAAGCGAACTATTCCAGTGCTCCCTACAAACCTCGTGGGTTGAGGAAGAAGTAAACTAATTCAACTATTGTCTTTGATAATTTTATTCAACAGATATTCAGGAAGTAAAGTCGAAGCATTTTCTGTTTTTGAAATTTTTGCTTCATATTTATAAAGCTTTTGTATTTGTGAAGTAAAGGCAAAAAATAACTTCCGCCACATTATTCCAAATAAATTTTGAAATCATTTTTTCTAAAGCTTGTAGATAATGATTAATTTTTTTATTGTTATTTAATTTAAAAGAACGCTTTCTTCCTGCGAGCTGTGAACATCTGTCATTTTTTTATGCATATATCTTCTTTGTTTTTCTTTCCGTTTTGATGTATGTTCAAACTATTGTGAATATTTTGAATAAAAGGAAAACTTTCTATGGAAGTTCAATAATAATGATAATAATTTTAGTAATAAAATAACTATAGTAAATAAATTTGAATTAAAAGTTTTATTTTACTATTGCCACATCTGAACTGTTATCTCGAGCACTATTTCGTATAACTCTTCTATTTTATGTCTTTTAGATTTTTCTTTTGGTATATTACATTTGCACACACACATTTCCATTTTAGTTTCATTTACTCACTGTAACTTCATGTATTTGGAAGGAAGCCTTACTAATTAATAAACTTGTTATCTGAAAGCAGTTGTAAAACGAAGGTACAACATTTTTCAAAATGCATCCACAGTAATTTTGCATACGATTCCGATCATTGAAAACGTATTTATTTATTTATTTAAAAAATTCTGTTCACATAATAACAGGGAAAGTGAAGCAACACCGCCTTGGCTAGTGCTTCAGAGGGTTAAAACGTGTTTCTGCTGGACAGATGTGGAACCGCGTTCGCTAAAGAGAGATGGTGCACATAAAATCTATCCAGGCTCCAATGTCCTTCGTGTTCAAACAGTAACTCTGGGGTTGCCAATCCAGGTGCTAGGTTTCTCATACGGAATTGGCTCAGTATTAGGAGACCACTAATGTGGGGGAGCAACGCTGGTCTGCCTAATAAGCGCCCCCATGATGAAATGACCAGCATCTGCGGCCCTCGTAGCGGTCAAGCCAACAGCAGATGGCTGACCGTGCCATTCGAAATAAAAAAATTTATTTATAAATATGCGTTGATTTTCAGTATAAAAGAGTACAACTTAGCCTTAATGTTGTTGGTGTTTGGAGACCATAACCCCTTTTTTGCGATAAAATAAACAGCTCGATAAGGTAATCAGGCAATTTTCCTTTGAAAAGAAGACTGAGTTATCTCATATGCCGTTTTTGACAGTAATAAACATTTGAAATGTTCAATAAGTGTTATTTTAGGGCAATTACGTGAAACGATGTCCATTACATTTTGGTAATCTAAAAACCAATCGTGCAAGCAGCTAAAACAGGCTGAATCCATCTAGATTTCTGATTGGCTTGGAAAATCCCGTTAATTATTTATTTATTTACAGCGAAAATTGAAAAGGGATAAATAAGGCTGTCTTCCCTCTTACCCATTTCAAAATTTCTGTATTAATTTGAAACATTGCCGTAGTGCGTTGTCGTTTAGTTTCAAAGCAGAAAATTCAGGAAAAGTAATCACGTGCAGTGTGAAAAAGAAACTCAGGAGCGTTACGATTAAATAAAAAAGAGAGAATTAATTTTATTAAAACTCCTTAGTTGTCAAGTTTGTTGTACATTTTTTTCTAAATGACAGGATTTTAATACTTTCAAGCGCTTGACAAAAAATAATTAGAACACATAAAATTACAGCCATTTTTATTTGATTTCTTTCCATAGATACAAAATATGACTAACAGCGGAATACCGGAGCATTGAAAAAATTCCTTTCACGATGCCAATTTCCAAAGAAAAAATCGTCATTTATTTAAAACTGCGAGCTCTTCATTTCAAAGTGTATTTCTCGAATAGAGAAAATATAACAATACAACCCCATGTCTCTAAGAAGACATCGATATCAACAAAGAAAAATTTTCCCATGCACCTTGAGCAGTGAAAAATGCTCATACTTCACTTTTATTCATCTTTGGGTGATGGAGATAACCTCTCAAGCACAATTGGTTATGGCATCAGCAACGGAATTTTGCTGACATAATATCATTTTCTTTTCCTTTTTTTTTTTTTAATAAAGGCGCAATTTTTTGAGTGTGTTGGATAGAGAAATTTATTTTTTTTTCTATGTTTTTCGCAGGACTTTCTTTGTTCCATGCGTCAAATCTAATATCAAAAATGCGCGTGGTCAGAATAGAGAGAAAGTTTTAAATTTATGGGTACCATTTATTTCTCCGTTCTAAAATCTGTTCCGGTTCGAATATTTTTGGCTAGAACTCAAAAATATCTTCACAGAGAAGAATTTGTACCATTGCGTGGTGATTATTTTAAACAACTTTGAATTATTCACTGTATTTTTCGCATTTATTAAAATAGTGTGGTTTGTATAATACATTTACAATGAAGTGCAGTGTGTGTGAAAACTTCAAGGCCAGAGAAAAATACTCATAATTCTGTGCTAGGAAAAGTATTGCAGTTACATTCATATTTTTATGTAAAATAACAATCTAAAATTCAAAATATGAGAGATTTTTTTTTGAAAAATTTTATTAAAATAGTGTATAAATATAGCGTACAAATGTTTAAAAAATATATTTTTAAACTTTCATTTTCTGCTTAGTAGTTTTTACTTCCTTGTAAGGAGTATAAGGAAGTAATGTCATCCCAAAAAATTTCGACGAGCCAAATATCGACGGAAAAACCAACTTTCACTACATCTAAATTTACTTTTAATAATTTTTTCGATGCATATATCATCGTATGCTAGCCTGCATTATCATATAAATGCGTCTGCAATCCATTTTGACCAATGTCGAGTGTTTTTGACCAATTTTCCATGCCGTCTGTACGTACGTACGTATGTATGTATGTAACTCGCATATCTCAAAAACTATTGATCGTAGAATGTTGAAATTTTATATTTAGGATTGTTTTAACATCTAGACATCTAGTTGTGCACCTCCCATTTTGGTACCAATCTACTGGATAGTTTATCTACAGGGTCGATCCAGAAATTCGAAATACATTAGGCTCTATGGCCCGAATTTCATTAAACTCGCATATCTCAAAAACTATTAAACGTAGGAATTTGAAACTTTATATTTAGGATTGCTGTAACATCTAGCTGTGCACCTACCCTATCGTTCCCATTCGACTGGATAGTTTATCTGCAGGGCCGTCCAAAAGATTTCAAATACATTACGCTGCATGGGCTGAAATTCATTAAAGCGTATTTTAGAGGTATTAGGCTACTTCAAACGACTCAGAAGCTGATATATGCTGTTAATGGTTACAAAATGAATTTCTCCATCGAAAAAAGTGTCTTTATCATTTATAGTTCTGCTACAGGAACACTCGAAAGATTTCCAATACATTACGGTCAATGGCAGTTTTAGGGGCATGCATCCATTTCAAGCACAATATCGTCCTGCCCTATAGTTATGTAATGGTCCGACCACAGCCACGTGCCTCCCTCAAGAACTACGCCAAAAGTCGCCAAGCTTAGAGACTTTTGGTTATATTTACTTTAGGCTTTATTTAGAGGCTTTATAAGATTGCTGTAACATCTAGTTTTACAGTCGATTTTTGTTCCAATCTACTGGAGAGTTTATTTACAAGACTACCCAAAAGAATTTCAATTTAGTTCATGTCCAAAATATCGCCATTTGTCATCGTCCTGAGCGACTGTTGGCGAAATATAAAAAAATTTGGCGATAGTCAGTCATTGTTTTGCCCATGCTCAAAATCTCGCCATATGTCGTGGACCTTTCGAGCTTCACCGAAATATCGCCAAATTTGATGCCAAAATTGTTTTTCGCATTTTGCTTAACTCTAAAACTTTAACCCGTAGAATTTTGAGTTTTTGTATTTAGAACTATTGTAAAATCTAACTGTTTTGATTATCTTTTTTGACTGCAATCAACTGGGTAATTTATTTCCAGGGTCAGCCAAATGACTTTAAATACATTAAGGTGTATGGATGCATTCAATTCATTGAAAGTCTGTGCTCAATTACTACTTTCGCTATCCCCCAAACCTCGAAAACTATCTCAAGCTTATCGGCTTTTGGTGAAATATCGCCAAATAAAGTGTCAGAAGTAAATATTTCAAATTGAACTCAGCTTGGCGATATCGAAATATTTGGCTAGAAATCGCAAATCCTTCATATTACTGCAGTATTTTATATCTTTCAAACAAAATAAGTTTAGATGAAATGCGCCGGAAATATATTTTATTTAGTAGACGTGCAAGGAAGTCATGTGTTGTCCACATTAGATTTTTAAAAATTATGTTCTTTTGTCAACGAAGATCAAAAATATACATAAATACTACATTTTTTATAAAGCCATCTTAATATCAGTAATGAATATTCTCAATCATGATCTGTGGGTGTGTGAATTGTGAAGCTCTATCGTTCTGCAACTTTACTTTTCTTTGTATATAAGGGAAAGTGTATGTATGTGTGTGTGTATGTGATTGAGTGTGAAAGAGAGGGAGTAGGGTTATATCTCACACATTATGCGACGAAGCATCAGTTACTGGATTTTGAGGACATTTAAATACATATTTATATGTATGTATGTATATATTTTTTTCTTTTAGAAAATAATTATCTTGGAAAGTGCATTTCTTCACCGAATCTCTTTCTATATATATATTTTCAATAGATGTGTGAAATCCAATACTGAAAGCATGTTTGAGAAAAAGATGCTCTTTAGTATGTTACGATCTTCTTAGAATATTGTCAGTTTTTTTCTGAAAGTAACTTAGTAAACATTCAAGAGAAACCAAGGGACACTATGATTGTACATAACAACAACATAAAAGAGCATCAAGATGTTGTTTTCTTATGTTACGTTGTTTTACTATATATATATATATATAAAGATTAACTGTTTTTATGTAACATTGATTTCCCTTTAAAGTAAGACCACATTAAAGTCAGACGTCGTGGTTCTTACGTGAATCATAGAAGTTTTGCCAAGAATGAATGTCAAACTGAAGGCAAATGGAAATCCAGATGGAATTCATAAGAGGCACTGAACTATTCTTGAAAGGCTGACGAAATGATTATAATGAATTAGACTGAACTTATATCTTTTCACACAGATTGACGACGCTAGAATACTAATAATTAAACAATGACAACAACAAAAGTGTTTAAACACTATCTTCTTTTGAAAAATAAAAAATCTGATGTGTCCAACACATGACTTCCTTGCACGTCCATTAGATCAAAAATATTTTCGACGCACTTCCTCTAAACTTATTTGTTTGAAAGAGATAAAATATCAATAATAGTAAGGTTTAACGATTTCTAGACAAATATTTCGATATCGCCAAGCTGAGTTCAAATTGAAATATTTTCTTCTGACACTTTATTTGGCGATATTTCACCAAAAGCCGACAAACTTGAGATAGTCTGCGAGATTTTGGGGATAGCCAAAGTAGTCATTGACCACAGACTTTCAATGAATTGAATGCATCCATACACCTCAATGTATTTAAAATCATTTGGCTCACCCTGTAAATAAATTCTCAGTCGATTGCTGTCAAAAAAGATATGGAAAACAGTTATATATTACAATAGTTCTAAATACAAAAGTTAAAAAATCTACGGGTTAAAGTTTTAGTGTTATACAAAATACGAAATAATTTTTGGCGCCAAATTTGGCGATATTTCGGCGAAACTCGTCAATGTCGACGACATTTGGCGAGATTTTAAGCATGAACCAAACAATGACAGATTATCGCCAAATTTGGCGATATTTCGCCAAAACTCGCCAAGAACGATGACAAATGGCGATACTTTGGGCATGGACCAAATGACTGACTATCGCCAAATTTGGCGATATTTCGCCAAAACTCGCCAAGGTCAAGGACAGACGGGGAGTTTTTGGGCATGTACCAAACAATGACTGTCTACAGTTGTATTATATTGAAGATGTCCATAGACATTAAAGTACTAAAATTCTTTTCGGTGGTCCTGTAAATAATCTCTCCAGTAGATTGGAACCAAAAGTCGAGATGCACAACTAGATGTTACAACATTCTTATATATGAAATTTCATATTAATTTTTGAGATTTGAGAGTTAAATATGCACACACGTACACCAAAAGTCGCCAAGCTTGGCGACTTTTGGCATAGTTCTTGAGGGAGGCACGTGACCGTGGTCGGACCATTACCTAACTTATGTGGTAGGACGGCATTGTGCTTGAAATGGATGAATGCCCCTAAAATTGCCATTGACCGTAATGTATTGGAAATCTTTTGAGTGTTCCTGTAGCAGAACTACAAATGATAAAGACACTTTTTTTAATGGAGAAATTCATTTTCTAACTCTTTACAGCATACATCACTTCTGAGTCGTTTGAAATAGCCCAATACCTCTAAAAAAACGCTTTGATGAATTTCGACCCATAGAGCGTAATGTATTTCGAATCTTTTGGGCGGTTCTGTAGATAAACTATCCAGTCGAATGGAATCGAAAGGGGAGGTGCACAACTAGATGTTACAGCAATCCTAAATATAAAGTTTCAACATTCTACGCCTAACAGTTTTTGAGATATGCGAGTTTAATGAGTTTCGGCCCATTGAGCGTAATGTATTTCGAATGTTTTGGGCAGTCCTGTAGATAAACTATCCAGTCGAATGGAACCAAAAGGAGAGGTGCACAACTAGATGTTACAACTATCCAAAATATGAAGTTTCGACATTCTACGCCTAATAGCTTTTGAGTTAGGCGAGTTTAATGAATTTCGGCCCATAGAGCGTAATGTATTTCGAATCTTTTGGGCGGTCCTGTACATAAACTATCCATTCGATTGCCACCAAAAGGGGAGGTGCACAACTAGATCATAGAACAATCCTAAATATCAAATCTCAACATTCTACGACCAATAGTTTTTGAGATATGCGAGTTACATACATACGTACGTACGTACGTACAGACGGCATGGAAAAACTGGCCACAGCAGACTCGCCGCTGGTCAAAATGAGTTGCAGACGCGTTAATATGATCGTGCATGCTAGCCTACGATAGGATGCATCGAAAAAATTTTTTAAATTAAATTTAGAGGTAGTCAAAATCGGTTTTTTTGTCGAAATTTGGCCCCCAAAATTTTTCGGGATCACATTACTTCCTTATACTACGTACAAGGAAGTAATAATAACAATAATATTATTGAAATAGGCAAATTCTACGTTCAATGCACTTCTACCAATCAACAATAATCGGATGTCAAAACATAATTTCGCTATAAAAGGCTGGTTTAATTCTCCTTATAAAAACGTATATCATTGTCAGACAAGAAAATTTCAATGCGAAACATTTTTTTTTTAAATTTGGCTAGTATAATAGTTATAATTTACGTGAGAATTTGTTTATGACGTTAGAGGATAAACAAAACATGCGTTTTATATTATGTATTTACAATGAAGTGCATTTGAAATATTTGCAATGAAATGCAAATGATAAAGGCTAAACAAAAGCGAAGACATAATTTCAGCTGTATCGAAAAGTATTTTATTTCTAACAGGAAATAAATAACAGGAAGTTTATTGTTATATTGTCAAGCTATACTAAATTTAAAAGATGCTTTAAAAGGACAAAATTTATGTGCCAGTCAATTCAGATCTCAGGAAGTCTTTTAAAGTCCTTCAACTTTTAAAGTCCCGTAAGATGGCATAAAAAGAAATTCTCCTGGCAAAATCTACTCCCTGAAAGTAGCTGGCAAAAGATATAAAATACGGCAGAATAGATATTTTCAACATTTATTGGATTTTCTATACAGTATTTGCAAACTCAGTAATAAAAGCGTACGGTACATAAAAGTGTTTCAAGAAGTAAAAAATTTAAAGGTATTATTTGTAGTTACGAACAAAATATTCATTGTTCCTAACAAAAAGAACTAAAATGTTAAAGCGATCTTATCACAAAAATTATTTCTATTAAAAATGATTCAATGCACTATTGTCTATATTGCTACCACCCGCTAAAAATGCAAATCAGCTTCTTAGTTTCGAGAGAAAACTCCTTCAAAGTTTGGTTGCTTAAGTAGGTAATGCAGATACAGAAAATAAAATAATCAATTTGAGCGTAAATTATTCGGAATTAAGATTTGGAGCTTTGGCATAGTATACACTATTGCTTAGAGACCCCGATAATACATTTAAGTAAAAAACGCCAAATTTCCTGATACGCGTTTTTGGCGTGGTGTTAGCAATATGTAAAACATAAGACACTTGAAAATATTTCTATATAAATAGTACACTGAAAAAAATACTTTGTTAAATAAAAAAAAATGCTAAATCAACAAAAATATCCGTTTGAAATAGCGTCAACGGAATTTTTGTTAAAATAAAAGAATAATTATTTGGTTATTTCAGTAAAACAGTTTGTCAGTTTAACCACAAAATTTTCTTAAAATAAGCAAACGTTTTGTTAATTGAACCAAATATTTTTTAATGGTTTATCCGGATAAAATCAAAATCAATTTAGTTAAACCAAATTATTTGTTTGAATTATCAAAATATCTTTTTTCACTGGTATTTTCACGGCTCATTCAACAAAATTATTTTGTTGATTTTACTATGTTATTTTTTTAATCCACTCGCTGTTGGTTGAAAGTTTCAGAGGAAAACTAATTAATTATCTATTCATAGAAATTTACATTTTTATTTTATTCATATCAACAAGTTTAATTTTATCAATTTCAACGTGAGTTTTTTGGGTATTTTTTCCTCCCCATAAGACGAACTCAAAAAGGTAATCAGATTATTCAAAATTGATGATCAGTGAGTTTTTCGATTATGCAATCTTATTTAAAATAATTTAATGCCAAAAATATTGATGAATATTTACCACTTACACATGAAAACAACAAATACATACCGGCAGGGCCTGATTAACATTTTCCGATACTATAGGCCCAGTGGAAAAAACACTCCAAATACTGGTGTTAAACGATAAAATAAATAAAAACTTTATGAAAAAACACACATAAATGTTACTTATAACACGATATGATAGTTTCGACCAAAAATTCTTTTGATCTTCATCAGTCAAACCCCTTCGTCTCACAAAACAGAGGGAACTTATATATTTTAGGGAACTATTATTTCAAGGCTCATTAAAAAATTTTGTACAATTGGCTCCCCTTAACTGTTATCACCGATTTCAACACATATTATTTAATTAAACAGAGAGAAAACAGAAACTGACCATAAATAACGCCAACTATATGACTGTTTTCAAATCTAAACTCAACTTCTGACATATTCCCGAAGTCATTCATAGTCAAAAATGCATTGTATTTGTGGGCATGCTTATATGTATAATAGAAAATACAATAACCTTTAGTCAATATATATAAACTTGTCGAATTTTGCAGGAACTTTTTTATTAGAATAGTGTGTATATTTTTTAAATAACAAGTACAGCGATTTTGAGGCCACTCTCTTTTTTTTTTTTTACTGTAGCCCCGGACCTTATAGGCCTATTCGGTAATCCGGGCCTGCTTATCGGTAGGTATTCTTGTGAGAAATAAAAATACCGTGAGCTGTAAATATAGGTAGGAATGCACACAAATTAATTATTTTAAAAGAGGAAAACATTGTTTATGCATACTGAAACACAATTAGATAAATTAAGCAAGGCAAAAATAGTTGCAAGAAATTGAAAAATGTGCATTGTATTTAAGTAAAGTTACTCTCAGCATAACTGCTTTCCCAATTCTGTTCTTAATAATAACAATATTAATAATCACTCTGTTAAGCTAATTTATTCCAGTATGTTATTTTTAACGCTTTTTTCTCGTTTATATTGCATGTGTGAACATACTTGACAATTTATAAATTGTTTTAGTGTTTAGTTTAAGATTTAATACTAAGTACAATCACAAAATATTTTAAACATGAGGAAACTCGGAACAGTTTTTATTTTAACAAGAAATGCGCTAATTAAGCAGCAGTGGTCATTTTTTAGGAGAAATGTACAAGAACCCTAATCTAAAATCGAAATATAAAATAAAACATATCAAAATAATCCTGACAACTTTACAAAATCGACCATTTTTACCGGAAATCCCGTGCTCAAAGTAAAGGATTCTCGTGTAAATATGTCAGCTTCAAGTATTTTTATAGAAATCAAATTCATTCTTCGTGACTGACAACAGTCAGAACGTCAGAGTTTTGTGCACTCACGGGGAGGACACCGCGCCTTAACCCTTTGAGGTGCAATACTTTCCCAATGCTGAAAAAAGGGCAGCCGTTGCCATCACTCGACTTAACTACCAGCAAGATGGCGGACAATCGAAACGTTCATCGCGTGCCACAGATCTAGAGACCCTTTTTTGAACGATCAAACGTTTCGTTGGAACGTTTCGATCGTCCGCAATCTTGCTGGTAGTTAAGACGAGCGATGGCAACGGCTGCCCTTTTTTCAGCATTGGGCAATCTATCCAGATGTTCTCGCATTCTTCCATTTTTCAGCAGATGTCAATGCTGTCAAAAATAACCGTAACCATTTTTTTACGGGAAATGACGTGCTAAAATGTAAAGGATTCTCGTCTCGTGGAGCTATGTCACCCGCCACTATTTTTATAGAAATCAAATCTATTCTTCGTGACTGGCAACAGTCAAAACGTCAGAGTTTGGTGTCCTCACGGAGAGGACACCGCGCGTTAAAGGGTTAAAGGGTTAAATGATACGCATATTTGATGAATTTCTTCTGAGATTGCTTCATTTTCAATAGATGTACGATATTTCAGTAACACTAACGCTTCGGCAATTTCACTCCAAATAAAGGAAAAATCGCTAAGCTGGCTTCAATTTGGAAATTTTTATCGAGTGAAATTAAGCGATACTTTGACAAAAAGCTGTAAGCTTGGGTTCAGCTGGTGAGATATTCGGTGGCCTAGACTACTTCTGTTATAGACTTTAATGCATCGAATGTTCTTGCGTGACTCTGTCAGTGAACTAACTGCCAAAATGAATTGCAAAGCACGTATGTACAGACTTCACTGTTAAAAAGTTGTATAGAAACACGAAAAATGGGCTGGTAAATGGGATGCATTTACCAAATTTTATTCCAGTTAATTTCGAATTCCGTAAGAAATTCCATTCCAAAGAGGAGCTGACCCTTGATTTACGGAAATTGTCCTGTATATAAAGGGAGAATTTCCTTAAAATTTTACCTAAAGTTTCTGGTAAATGTACGATTATTTTTTGGAGTGTTCTCATAGAAAATTATGAAAGTAAATTCAGGGATGATTAATTAATATTTCATCTTTTTTCCTCGTCAAAATATTTTTTCAATGGTCACATCCATGTTCATATGGAATTGCCCTAAAATGCTATATATTAAAAGAGTATCATAATGCATCCTTCGTCCCCCTTATTTTTTCTTCCCAAGTTGAAAAGTCTGTCATTGTACATGAGTGTACCATATTTTTCTTCCTTGTCCCATAAAACACATCTTCGGAATCTATTGAAATCGCCTAATACAACTGTTTAACAAACTTCGTCAGGCACATTTTAACCATACTTCTTCTTTGTAATAAACTGCAGTTTTTGCCAGTTTTTCAACAAATATGGAAGATATCATCAAGCTAAATTCAACTTAGGGGACTTATTTGTTGGCGTCAAACGTGGCGACAAATTATCAAAAATTGCTAACCTTGGCGACTTTCAAAATTTTATTCTCCTTACCACCACGCTGTCTGCTCAATTTTTCAGTTCCCGTTACCAGGACGTCGAAACCGCAACATATGATAAAAAAATCTTTTAAAGAGCAGCTATTGAATTTAAAATCTTCAATCAGAACAAACCTTTTCAAAACAAAATTTTCTCTTCTATCCGATAATCCAAATATCGTTTTATTGTAAGTGTAATTACTGGCATTATTCTGTATTAATAAAGAAAAAAATGCCAAAAATCCTATAAAACATTTTTTTTCTGATTCAAATTTTGATAAAACCGTTTCGAGGTGTATAGTAGGACCTATCCTAGTGAAGCCGAATACAAAATTTGTTAGGTCTGCGACTACCTGTCTCGACGCCATGCGTTTGGAAGACACATATAGGAAGATCGGAGGTAAAAAAATCAACATAGCTAGAATACAAACTTTTTTAACTCTCGGATTTTATTATATAAGACTAGCTGCGTACCCGTTCTCCGCACGGTAGGGAATGAAACTTTTTCTTACATGTATAGTTCGAATTGATTCCAGTGATTTGGGATCTAAAAATAAGCAAAATGATTTGACTCTTGGCGTAAAGTTACTCATTAGTTATTTGTAAAGTTAGTATAAGTACTGACCTGAGACCATTGTTAATATTATGACGCAAAAAACTATGTCGGTGTCATTCGCAATTAGAAAAGAAAAGCGTGATGGTTCGCAGTGAAAATTCCTAATATTCAAAATGTCTCATTTCTGCATCATACTCTTTTTATGTTTAAGTTATGCCATTAATACTTTAGATACTACATGATGTGGAGAACCGTTTTATTTTATAATTAAATAGTTGTGTACCCGCTCTTTGCAAGGCAAGAAGAGAACATTTTCCCAAAATGCGATTATAACTACACGTGACCAAACAGAATCTCCAAGAAAAAAATGTTCAGTTACAATCTTTTCTGTTGAAACTACCGCGGGATATATTAACGTGACGTAGAATTACTTAGCTGTGATGTAAGATGGTTGCTGAAAAAGGAATAGAACACTTAGTTTCACGAAATATTTATTAATGCGGTATATTGTGCTTTGATCAATATTGCCCTAGCATATCTACTAACTATTACTTATACTATCTTTTGCTGATACAAATACAATATATTTTCGTTTTTCAGTCGTTAATACTTAATTTAAATAAACGGCTTAGATATTTGCCACGAATGTAGTCTTTTATTCTTTGGTGACTTTTGCAATTTACGCACTAGTATAAACGATAATCATTTCACTTTATGGTTGCCACTAAAACAGCTCTCCATACATTTGTATGCTTAATTATTGTCAGATTGATGCGTTAATTATTGTCGCGTATTTAGCCCCAGGGCCCTATTATCTCACGGAAAAAATCGGGTCTTTGGCCAGTGCCTCCGGCTAGAAACGGCCCCCAATTTCAAATGTTGTTCTGAAATTCTTTTTTATAGACATATAGACATAGAAATTCTTTTTATAAACATACTAGCTGCGTGCCCGTTCTTCGCACGGTAGGAAACGAAAATTTTCCTTACATGTGTAATTCGAATTTATTCGTGATGTGTAATTTAAAGAAAAAGAGCAAAATTATTTGACTCTTGATGTAAAGTTTGCGTCACGAGTATTAACCTGGCATCATTGCAGTATAATGACTCAAAAAACTACGTCAGTGTCATTCACTATCAAAAAAGTGGAAGGCTTAATGGTTTGCAGAGAACTCCTGGCTTTCAAAATGTCTTATTTCTACATCATACTGTTTTTTAGGCTCAAGTTGTAGCATTAAATACCTAAGACACTACATGGAATGGAAAACCATTTATTTCTTTCCGAACATGTACCATATAAGGAAAGTATTGTAATCATGAAAAAATTCGACTTCGAGATTTTGGTGTATTGACACGTTTTGAGGTCTTCTGAATTCATTTATGCTATTTTCAAGAGATGTTTTTAAGATAACTGCGCACCCGCTCTTCATACGGGAATAAGCGAATATTTTACTACTAAAATCATATCTGCATGTGACAAAACAGAATTTAATTTTTAAAAAAGTTCAAGTAATCTCCTCTGTTGAAATTACTGCGGGATATATTAACGCAAATTAGAATTACTTTTCGTTTAGTTGGTTGTAAGACAACCGTTGAAAAAGGAGAAACACTTTTAATTTCATGAAATATTTATTAACGTGGTATATTATGATTTATTCATATTATCCTTACGAATCTAATGATACTACCTATTACGTACATTAATACTATCTATCTTCGCTTCTCCCTCTTCAAGGCTCCCTTAAAAGAAACAGCTTAGATTATTTGGCCCCAATGGAATCTTTTGATTCTATGGCGATTCTTTGCAATTTACGCATTAGCATAAATAATAATAATTTCACATAATGGTTGGCATTAAGGAAACTCTCCATATATATTTAATTTATACATAGTTTTATAAGATTGGCGTATTTGGCGCCCCAAACCATTTCATCTTATTGTGGGGAGAAAATATCCAAGGGAGGCCATTTTAAATATCCATGTATCTAATATAGCGATATCTTTTATATCCTCAATAGTCCTGTCTCCTGAAAAACATCAAACTGTGTAATCTCGAGGAGCTACTTATTCCCGCTTTAATTGTGGCATGGCGCAAAGTTGCAGAGTTTACAAATTTCACGCATTTGTTTAATTTATGATGTCACTGTTTGACTGCCGTAAAGGATACCCCAGTTGGTTGAGGGAGTTAATTTCGATATTTCGCATAGTAGTTTTCAAACGGTATCATTAAAACTTTGCGTTATGTAGGACCTTTATGTAGGAACGTAATTCAACGTTAAAATAAAACTATACTCGCAGTCTGCATGCATATGTTAGGCAACGTCTGCGCCATAATTAAATGTCAAAAATAAAAATAGTAAATAGAAAAATTTCAATATTTCGCGCTTTGAAACGAACTTTGTAATTTTTAAAATGAACATTTTCAGCACCGTGAAGACATTTCAATTTTTAAATAAGCACCGGATTAAAATACCACTTCTAATAATAATAATCGTGAATTTCTTAGTTTATTTCTACAGTAATTTTTAATCAAAATATCGTCTCCCTGTGTTGAAAATAGAGCTGGAATAAATGAGTTAAAATTATGACGTAATTTTTACGTATCTTAAAGCATTTGACGTCATAGATCCTCACTTGCGAATTGAAATTCCGATATCCCATTTAAAAACTCGATTGGTTGAGAAAACCCTTTTTTCTAATCCTTTCTGTGGCAACAACCGAAGATAAATTCTCGTGCCGTGATCGCAATGTAATGAATGGCGTAAGATCGCGTTGATGCTATTCAATTCTAAACATTAGGCTGCATTAAAATTCATAAAAAATCATCCAATTTACATAATTTTTTCGTTTTTATTTTAAAAGAGGGAGAAAAGAATGTTTCACGATTTGTCAAAATATCAAAAAGTTATGACGGATAGAATTCAAGATGCGACAGTTTTAAAATTATTTTACGAAACAATTCGCCGAAGCAAATGCTTAGTAAAAAAATTCCTAAAAATCGGTAAATCCCGTTACGTATTCAGAACAAACTGTTTTTAAAAGAAAATTTTCTCCTCTATCCGATGATACAAATGTCGTTTTTCTGCGAGCATAATTTCTGCCGTCATTACCAATTAGGTGAGAAAAAATGCCAAAAATCGCATAAAACATAAAATTTAAAAAAAATCTAGGTCGAATTTTGAAAAAAATCGCTTCGAGGTGCACAACTACATATTTACATCTTCCCGAGTACCAAATTTGGTGTTTCTAGGTGTAGCCGTTTGTCCGTAACGCTGCCGACAGACACACACACACACAGACACACAGACACCTTCTTTTATAATAAGTAGAGATTTTATGAAAAATAAGACAAATTTCATAGATGGAGGCCCTCAAATTCATCAATGGAGTCCCTGTTTGCCATAATCAGGCACTGTTTAACACCGCAATATATTTCCTGCTATTCGAAAACGTGACCCGTTTAAAATCTCAATTGAAAATAATGCTGGATAATTCACTTGTGAAAAAACAGCATTCAATTATTTTTCTGGCAACGTAAAGTAAAATATTGAATTATTTCACATGCGCGCCGTATGTTTTGCTTGTGAGTCCGTTATTCTGATTGAGTTTCGAAAGGGGTTTTAAACTCGTGGCGTCAAAGTGGCACACATTTCACATGTGAAAACTCGGTTATTTTTAAATAATTTTTTTTTTTTTCAACTGGCAATTTTAATCATTGTTACTGTCTCCAAGACAACCAAACCGCAAGATATCATACCGAAAGTTTTAAGTTGCTGCGATTGAAATGAAAATCCTTCTTTACTTAAAAATTCGTAAAAAAAACTCCTAATTTATATTTTCCTCTGATTTTTCTTTTAAAATAGGGCGAAATGTATGCTCCGTCATTTGACAAAATATAAAAAAGTTATGACGGATAGAATTCAAGATGCAGCAATTTTAAAAATATTTTACGAAAGTCAGCGTCAAATTTAATTTTATTTGAAAAATTCCCAAAAATCTGCAAATTATGTTACACAGTCCGAACAAACAATTTTTAAAAGAAAATTTTTTCCTCTATCCGATGATGTAAATTTCGTTTTACTGCGAGTGCAATTACCGACGTTATTACGTATTAAGCGAGAAAAATCGCTAAAAATCGGACAAAACATAAAATAAAACATTTTTTAATTCGAATTTAGAAAAAATCGCTCCGAGGCGTGTTAGGATCTGTCCTAGTGAAGCCGTATGCACACTTCGGTGGGTCTGCGACCAACCGTCTCGGCGCAATGCGATCGAGAGACGCGCGCAAGAAGATCGGTGGTCACAAACTTACCTACCTAGATAGCTACATACAATGTTTACTCTCGGATTTTATTAAAGACTAGCTGCGTACCCTTTCTTTGTACGGAATGAATCAAATGCTTTTTTACCTCATATAAGTGAAATCAATTTCATCTTTGCAAAATTTCAAAATAGTAGAAATGCTTTGACTCGTGACATAAACTTTGCCTTACAGATACTTCCTTGAAATAGCACATAGCTAATCTGCCAAATGATTCACTGTACCATTTTGAATCAGCAATTCTCTGCAAACAGAATCATAGGCTGATTTTAAGTCTACAAATATAGCTGTCAGTACTTCTCTATTTTCAAGAGTATCTTTGATGGCCTGACTAAAGAAAGCAACGTGGTCAGCCGTGAAACGGTTTCTCCTAAAATCTTTTTGTGCCTGACAAATTAACTCAAAATTCTCCATATGCAATTTGAGTCTCCTGTTTACCATGCTATCCATTAATCAGAAAGCAACGTGGTAAGCCGTGAAACGGTTTCTCCTAAAACATTCCTGTTCCTGACAAATTACCTCAAAATTCTCCATATGCAATTTGAGTATCCTGTTTACCATTCTGTCCAATTAATTTAGCAATGATGCTAGTCTGAGAGATAAGCGTAAAGTTTAGAAGAGAATTTGGGCTTTTACCTCTTTTAAAATTGGTATGACCATAGCACTCTTCCAAGTTTCTGGGACAATGTTCTTCTTCCAAATGACGTTGAACATCGATAAAAGCAAATAATTTCCGATGATTTCCCAGATACTTCAAAAACTTGACGTGTATTCCGTCATCTCCAGGGGACTTTCTAAAATTGAGTTACTGAAAGGACGACTCAAAATTCTCCATATACAATTTGAGTCTTCCATTTAGCTTTCTCTCCATTAATTTAGAGGATTTGGTCGGAGAGATGGGCCTAAAGTTTGGAAGAGAGTTCGGACTAAGCACTCTTCCAATTTTCAGAAAGAATGCCTTCTTCCAAATGAGGTTGAACATCGATAAAAACAAATGCTTCAGATAATTTCCCAGATACTTCAAAATCATGGTGTGTATTCCTTCATCTGCCAGGGACTTTTTTTAAACTCAGTTTCTGCAAAGACGGCTAAATTCAAATTTCGTGAAAAGGAGCCTAATTAATGTCATGAATTAGAATCACTTTGCAGTTCCAGATATTTTACATTTTTTCTTCATAATCCTTGATTACTCCTCGCAAAAGGGCAATATGTCTGTGACAGTGAACATAATCTACCAAATGGGTATTTCATTACAATGTCCTCAATTTAAATATCATGTACTTTGTCATTTCTATAGAATTTATTAAGATTTTTAACTTCTTTTTCATATATTTGA
Source organism: Cheiracanthium punctorium (assembly GCA_038373885.1). NCBI lineage: Eukaryota > Metazoa > Arthropoda > Arachnida > Araneae > Cheiracanthiidae > Cheiracanthium > Cheiracanthium punctorium. The sequence continues at coordinate 260,598 of JAWZYV010011648.1, forward strand.
CAGCGAAATAATTGTCTTGGATACATAATTCACCTTTTACCCCTTAATGACACAAGAACGGGCTTTTTGTAATGTTTTTATTTTTATCTGTAAATAACATAGCCTTAGAAACGAAGAAAAAACTGGCATGTAATGATTTTGTAAAAGATTTATTAAAATTTTCAGGAATATATTCTAATAGCTATAGTTAATTAGTCATGTATTAGTTTTTTATGGATTGGCATTTTATTAAATTTGTTGATTTTATCATGATTACTTAATACATAAGTATTAAGGAATCGTTGCATTAAGACATAGCTACTTCGATTAGGTCTTATAATAAGTAATAAAAAATAACTTAAAATATTTGACAAGATTGATAAATACCTATAAAATTTGAATAGGATTTCAAACCTGTGTGGCTGTCAATATAACGGCCTGAAGTTCTCACTGGTTTCCTATAATGTAACGCGAATGCACGTTAGATTCCCTTAAAAAGTCTTCCACTCAAGATACACCCCATAAGTAGATGCTCCTCGTACAGTTTTGCCATAACACAAAACACTTAAACGCCCAATTTCAAACCTTATAAACATGTCATGTCTGTTACTTATTATAGTAACACACATGACCACACACGTAAAAAGCATGACATTTCAAAGAACAAAAAATCATGAGTCTAAATAATTCCACTATAGGAATGAAAAAGACATGAATTTGAACTAAAAATCTAAATTAACCAGTTGGATTACACACAGGAGCGGCCCTAGGATAAGTGGCTCCCCCTGCTAATGTAAAAAAGACGCCCCCTTTTATGCTTTACTTAGTATTCGAGCTCGAAATGACGCTCCTTCGAAGCCGGCACCCAGATGCGATGCTTACTGTG